>WEIU01015720.1:10208-20698 GCA_013389925.1 Aegithalos caudatus
TATATATATAAAATCTACTAAGAAACTTAAATTTCAAAATATTTGCCTATCTAGAGATAGCTTCCCCTAATCACTGCTGGAGAGTTGACACTTTTATTTTTTTTTTCCCCAAGAATCTTGAAATAGACCATTCTTTTTTGTGGAAGAAAACACAGGGAAACTTAAATACATACCACTTGGAAATTCCACTTTTTTATATTATGATATCTGGGAATGAAGGAAAAGGAAAAAAAAAAAAAAAGAAAAAAACAAAAAAACAAAAAAAAAAAAACCACCAAAAAGAAAATCCCTGACTAAAACTCTGAAGGTCTGAGCTGAAAAATACCAGGGATACATGTGCATATTTATGGTAGCACATGAATGTTCCTCAGGGGCTAAGCACAGTTTGCACAATCAAAATATGTTGAGCTCTAGTACCAAGCATATAAAAATTATATTTTGCAGAACACTTCTTTTTGGAAGATAAGCTCAGGTATTTTGTTTAAAGAAAAAATGTGCAGCATGGAAATTCCTTTTCATTTTACTTCCGCTTCAACTTAGAAAAATAACAAACAAAAACAAAAGCAGCAAAATAAACACACCCCCACATACACTTGTTTTTGTAGTTTTTTTTTTTTGTGTGTGTGTGTTTTTTTGTTTGTTTGTTTTGTTTTGTTTTGTTTTTTTTTTTTTTGTAATAGAGTGCAGTGTTGCAGTGTAAACATAGATACATATTTGGCCTGAGGCAGACAACAGTGCTACTATCATTAGGGAAAAAGACTTTAGAGGGTTCCAGGTTTTCAGCCCAGCTGAGCTGACAGCAAATTCAGCTGAGTAGATCAGGGAAAAAAATGTGTTTGCCATACACATTGGGATGCACAGAATATACTATGGTTTCTTCCTGATCAGAGCTCTATATGTCTATGGTAATTTAATATCATCCTACCATCCTTGTCTATTGTGAATACCTTCATCTGCTCAGTGACATCTTGTTTTCCCTCACAATGCAAGAAAGGCATTGGGAGATGAAAGTCAGAATTCTACGTCATTTTATGTATGTTTTATTTGTAGACAGTGTTTTTTATTGGCCATGTGGGCAGTCATGTAATTAATGACAAAACCCATCCTTGTGCAGACACAACATCTCCCACTTAGGCTAAATTATTCTCATTAACTGACTGTCATATGGAAGTTGTGATATGTGGTTACAGTCCTTGAACAAAGCTTTTAAGACTGTAGTTACTGCTTTGTGATCAAGGGAATCACAAAAGCATGGACTGGCATAGGCTAAAATTCTTTCTTTTCTAGATAAAGGCATTCATCTCTACAGCCAAGCTGCTCCCAGAGGGAAGAACTGCCTGTTCTCTGCTATTATGAGCACTTTCTATATTTTAATCTATGCTCTTTGCTGCACAGCTGGTAGGAGCAGCAATGAGCCTAGAACTGAAAGACAGAGGAAGGCTTTCAAGTGTCATGGCAGAAGTCTAATTAGAATTGCTTAAAATTCAGAATCTAAATGTGACAGAAGATGAGGAAAGCCCAATCCCTCTTGAGTAGGCATACTGTGCCTACATCAGTGGACTCTTCTCATGAAACAAATGCTTTTTGCTTTTCTTTCCTTTTCTCCATTATGTTATTTAGAAGGATTTTAGCTATTTCTTAGCACTGCATTTCATAGAATCTTTTCTCAAACTTTCTGACAGCTGTAGACCAACAAAGCTTCAGTTCTTGACAAGTTTTCATCAGATACATTACAAAAATGAAGGTTCAGGGCTATGTTTTTGCAACCCCACAAGTGTAAAACCTAAATTTAAAGGTATGATTGTGCTAATAAAGACTGAATGTCATATTCTTCAGTGGAAGAAAATGAGATAAATATTAGATCTTGTATTCAGAGTGCAACTTACATCACCTCTTTAAGATCTGCAATGTAAACACTTAGAAGTCCAGTAGTCACTTCAGGCTTCTGTTCTGATTAGCTTAGGAAAGTTTTTGACATCTACCTTTAAATAGTTGAGTCAGACCATTGGAATCTTTGTTTCTCTACTATAAAAAGAGCTCAGGTAATTAGAACAGAATTCCATTCTCTAGAATCACAAAAGAAAATACTGTAATTTGGTAATGGGCACAAGGTAGGATCAGCAAAATCTATGCCTGCTAGTCAGGACTAATTAATGAATTCAGCATGCCTTTTATGAGACTAATAATAATGAAAGAAAAGAAAAAGAATTTTTCAGAGTAAGAGTCACATCCATATAAAACTGATTTCAAGATTTAAGGTGTAAATTATTCCTTTTTAAAGTATATAAAGTATATGCAGCCAACAATGGACACAATTTCAATATATTCTCTAAGTGCTTCAAAAATCTGTAGTATAATTAACTTAAAATTATATATGAAAGGATAGACTCCATATTTTAAGATTTAAAAATAGTAAGCATTTAAATTAATTTGCTTTTGTCTGCTTTTGTATATTGTGTATGGAAATATAAACCACTGGAACTTAGAATAAGGGTTTACTTGTGATTTTAAGGCGGATATTTAATTTGTGTAAGATATTTATAATTTCAGTGTCTCTACTAAATTAATTGCATCTTTCAATAACATGTTTAAAAAATATCTGAAAAGTTAGTATATGATAGCACTAAAAACATATCTGTAAACAACTCCAGAATATACCAGAAGATATATATAAATTTTTAGCAACTAAAATTCAACAATTGCATCAGTTATGCTGAAGGCTGACTGACACATTGTCCATGAGCCAGAAATATGCCTTCATGATGGAAAAAGTTAATAGCACTTGTGCTGCATCAGGAGAAATTTCACCATCAGATTGAGCAGGGGGAGTGATCCTTCCCCCCGTCCAGCACTGGTGGGGTCATACCCTGTGTCTCATTGTGGGCTGCCCCCTCTGAATATCAGAACCTTTCTTACTGTGAAGGTGACTAAGCACTGCAACAGAATGCCCAAGAAGGCAGTGGCATTTCCATCCTTGGAGATATTCAAAAGCTGTCTCAATATGATCCTGGGAGACTGGCTATAGGTGGCTCTCCTGGTGCAAAGCATTTGAACCTGATGACCTCCAGAGGTCTCTTCCAACCTCAATTCCTCTGAGTCTATGAATTAAAATTCAGTGGTGTCATATGGTTTCACACTACTGCAGTCCTTCTTTTGAAATATCTGAAAGTTTGTTATTTGCATATTTTTAATATATTGTCATTTAACATTATTCTGTACCACTATATTTTTGAAGTGAAAGCTAATGCCTAAAGAGTGATACAAAAATGTACAGCTACATGAAGTTCATTTGGAAACTCTGAGTTTCCTACTGAGAACTAATTGGGTTAACTCAATTAAACTAAACTAAACTTTGGAAAGAACATTAGCTGAGATAACCCAAAGCTAGTGGAACAATGCCACAATCCCATCTGACCCATCTTATCATGCAGGAGATTACCGTGGTTAAAAAGTGCAGCTGACAGGAGAAGATCTTAGGGACAGGAAAGGAGAATGAATGATGATTCATGCTCTGTATGCTTATTGTAACTTCGTGCTGGGAATGTGTTTGCAAATGCTCATAAATGTGCAGGGGAATAGGGACGTGTCATACCTAAGTCTATCCTTTCTAATGAAGAACATGAGGAAGCCTAGCTGCTCCTTCATCTCTACCAAACTTAATAAAATATTAGAATCTGAATTCTGATTGGTTTGTATTTTTTTTTCTCCAGACACTGAATTATGTACCTCTCACCAGTTGTCTCCAATCATAAACTCTGTGTTTATATATATATATATGTACATATATCATGTATGTATTAAGGAATTTGTAAAATTTCTGAGGAAAGATGGCTTTTAGTATTAGTTAAGTTTCCTTGTCTTTGCCTGCTGATCCATCAATAACACTTCTTTTCAATTGTGGGAAGCAATTGCTTCAGCTATTCTTAGCTTCTTCTTCATACATATAAATCATCACATTTTTCTGGGACATCATATCAGACATTTTCTTTTTTACCGTCATGAACTCATTAATTATTTTGATGCGTAATTTCAGTAGAGATGTCATGGAAGGAAAAAAAAAACAATAGGAGATGATATTCTGTGCTTTTAGTGTACAGTCTGGCAAGAATCTGGAAGAAGGATTTATATTAGCTGATTTAGCAGTACTCAAGTGCAAATACAAACTCAAACATTTCTAACCTAATTTTAAGGTCTTTAGTAAGAAGACAGTCCTGCACCATCACTGACTGCAGAGAACCAAGGAAGCCACAGCAATTAACTTGGGTTCCCTGGTCAAGTGTTTAAATTGAATAAGTCAAATAAAATTTCTGGGTTATCTTTACTAAATGTACAAGACTCTGAACTAGCAAAGAATCCTGGGGGATTACATCTCTTCACTACTCACTGAGGAAAGCTTCCAGTGGGTAGCCTGCTGCCTACAATGCTGCAAATCACCCAAACTATGCCATACACTGTTATTTTGTTACTGAGACACTAGAAGTGGCATGTCTGCGAATGACTGGAGAACTAGTTATCATATAACTAAAAGATTATCATATTACTAAAGACAAGAGTAATTAAGGGTACAATTTTGCAATTCTGGAATGCCCTATCGTAGTGCTTTCTCAGATTACTATTAGATGACTTGACTTTATGGACATAAACCCAAAATACTGATATGTGCAAAAAAGACCAAAAAAACAGGAATTTTAAATATTATTTTACACAGCTTATTATACCCATATGTGACAAAGAAAAAAGCACTTCTTTACCCTAGGGGATACAAAGCTTTAGAGGCTTGTTGTAAACACTGGTTCTATTCCTCCCTCTTAGAAAAACAAGTACGTGCACACATAGAAATCATCTATAAAATAAAGACAGAACATAAAAACCTGCTGGGTTAGGAGGAAGGTTTACCTAAATTATTCTCCCACCTCTTATGGTGGCCAATACAGATATAAAGAAATAATAATGAATAAGAATTACAGTGGTACTTTACAGGAATACTTGCTTGCCTTTCAAGAGTTTGCAATTCACAAAGGTGATAACTTTGTAATGAATGCTCCTTCAATTTTGTTTCCACAAACTCCTTCCTTAGGCTTCTGTTTTCTCTTGTATTTCATGGTAAGTATAATTAATGATGAAAAATATTAGGAAAGACTAATTATAAGCATTGCTCTTATGCTTCTATACACAGATAATTGTGATTAGTCAAAACTCCATTAAAAAGTAGTTATAATGTCAATTAAATTATGCTTTCTCAGTACAAACACAGGGAAAAAAAAGTGTGGAGGGAGACATAAATGACCTGTATGCTAGCAATGATAAGGAGGCAGGTACTTTTTACCTTAATATAACTCCAGTAACAAAACTACTGAACTGTTTGTTGATTAAGCAACTTAGTATCCTAATTGTCTAATTATCACTTCACTAATTTCTATTAAATCTGTTTTAAATGGAGCTGACTACATTCAAACTGCAACCTTTCTTTGAAAGTACTCTAAACATTGTAGAAATTAAATTCAACATGCATAGCATATTTAAATATGTTCAAATAAGACTTAAATATTTCCTTGTATCATAATACCATGATTTTCCATGCATATCTAACATAAAAGCTGAGTATTACATGTCACAAGAGCATTTGGAAAAAAGATCACTTCTAAAAGTCATACAGAACTGCAAAATGCTTTTTTTTCCTATTCTCTGTGAGATACAGACTACCCATATGACCAACATGTCCTCTGAGAGATTTCCTTTCCTTTTTTTTCTTTAAGAGAAAATTGGTAGCATGTGGTGTGGCTTACTGAACCTCCTCCTCTATCCATACAAGTCTTGGGGAGACACAGACAAAGCTCTGCTTTTCCCTAGGTCTTTCTCTCAGCCCAGCCTCTACTGTGGCATTCATGATGTTGTTCCCTTCCTTGCTTCATGGCCACAAGTGAGTGTGCTGGGGCTGCTGCAGAGAAAGCAGGTGTCCTGAGTGAAGGCAGATCATAGGGAAATGGGGGGGATGATTGTGGGAATGGAGAGGGCCCCAGCGGCCCTGCCTTGGAGAGAGGCCTGCTGAGGAGATAAGAAAGGGATTGCACAACCTCCTGCCAGACCCCCAAGATAAGAAAGTAACTTCTCAGCTACAGCGACCAAGAAAGGTCCTGTAAGCCCCCAGAAGTTTGAATGTAATTTGCTGTAACCCATTGGCTCGTGCTCCTCCACTCCCACCTTGGTTTGCCCATAAAAACCCCTAGATCGCCCCGCTTGTTAGGGACACCCGTCACTGGCTCCCCTTCGCTGATGCTCTATAATAAAGTTGAATCCTGCGGAATCGCCATACGGACCCTCCTCTCTTCTTCCTGGGCGAGCAATAGAGGCTGCCTCGCAGGACAGGGCAGGCAGAGCTGAAATCACATAAGAGCTGAGAAATCACTAAGCTGCCCTGTCTCTGCTGAGAGAAGCCTCCGGCCCGCTGAGGGGGTGCTCTGGCCCCTAGAAGGTTGTCTCTAGCGAGATATCCTTTTGGAGTGGCTTCTGCCCCCTGGGTCCGAACGGCGGACCCCAGACCAGCGGCCGGAATAGATGATCATGGGGAAATGAGGCATAATTATGAGGGAAAAGGTTTGTCTGTGTTATGGATGAGGATCATCTGCCCAAATAGGAGGTAGAATGGAAGAACAGAGTGTCTCTGCTTTATATTCCCAGGAAAGAAGAAAGAAGGTAGGAGAGTAAAATGATTTTAAAATGTCTAAAGAAGGTGAGTAAAGGAAATTTCTTCCAGGAAGCTCTAGGACTGTGGAAGTCATGTTAATTGTTCCAAATCCTCTAATTGAACCTTCATTCCCAGGACATTTTTCTAACTTTTTCAGACTCCCTTTCTCATTCATCACCTGCTAAAAAAGCAGGTCTAGACCTTGAAAAAAACTCTTGCTTCAACCTTTTAAAATACTTTTTAACCTTTTTAGATACTAATAGACTTCAGTTTCTCCTTAAATTCATTTTGCTGTCACCTCAAACATGAATTTTGCTTGCATTACTAAAAAGCTTTGAGCTGTTTCTCAGTGTACCCTAGAGCAAATCAGTTGGGCAGCCAAGCAAGCAGTCAGATTTCTTCTCCTCACCAAGAGCCTGTAATGAAAAGATGCAAAGGAGGAAAATCAGTCATAACCTTCCTGTCTAAACTGTTTCTGACAGCTCATTATAATTATTGAATGTCAACAGTGAATTCAGCCATATGTAAATATGTAGAAAGAGATGGTTCCTGCGCAAGACTAAGATGATTCAGAAACATAACAAAGCCTAAAAAAAATGGACATGGGTTAAAGAATTTACACAAATATGTATGCATGCACTAATATACAAGACTACAGTCAGCACCTCAAAATTAATTTTTAAAATATAAACTTTTTCAATGGCTCTTATGAGACTTTACACAATGTCCCTTCGGAATAAAGGTGTGATATAATATGAGACCAAAATCAGAGCACATCAGTTGGTCTATGACAACATAAAAACAGAACCTTTGTCATTGTCAACATTTCTGCCAAAAACAGAGAAGATTTTGTAAAGAAGAGATGTTTAACGGAAGTGCCTGATGCAAAACAAAACATCTTTGTCATATATTTATATCAGATCTGTCATAATGCACGTCAAACTCTCTACGATATGGATAACACTCGTTTTAATTATGTATTTACATCTTAGTCTCTATTTTTCTCATATATGGCATTTTCCCCTAAATTTTCCAGTTTTACTTGCAATATTTACATAGCAACACCAGTGTTTATAATAATTTAATTTTTTTTTAGAAATCACTGTTCTTGCCTTGTTATTATTCAAAGAAGCTTTTAACATTTCCAGTGTCCTTTGTTCACTTTATTCAAGTGGTCTTTACGCATAAAAACAGATGGTCCAAACATTCATGAAAATCAACTTCTACTGCATTTTCTTGTGCAGAGAGGGAATTGAATGAGGTACCTAGAAATGAGGATGAGGACAAACACCTTGTTAACAGCAAGAGAGGCTTAAACATTTTTAAATCTAAAAGGCCAGAGGAGGTAGTTTTATCTGACACTGCGTATTCCAGGCTTCAGTCACATGAAGCCAGGACTGAAAGTCTGAAACATTCCTAGGGTTTACCTAAATAAGTATTTCTCTTTTCATTCCAGAGGAGTTATTTCCTTATGAAATATTTGTACATTTTAAAGGAATGGCATAAACTACCTCTTTGCCCTTCAGATTACTTCACTGTACTCAATGCTCCCCTCAATGCTGAATATGAGCTGTAAAAACTCTTTGTTCCTCATTTTTGTGACTTATTTATTTGCTAGTAACTTGAGAGTGCTGTGGCTTCAGTAATGAGATATAGCTAGGAACCTGAGAATTTTTCTCTATTAAGGTCTTGCACTGATACATTTGTCAAGAGGTTTAGGAGCAGGGATTTCTTTTTGTCATCTTTTCTGTGCTTTTTTATAGTCCCAACAGCAAACCAACCATGTTTGTTGACACAAGTTGTTAGATGGCTTTGTCCCTTTCAAAAGATTTTTGCCTGCAGTTTAAAGGAGGTGGGACTTCTCAGACATTGAGCAGTTAGACAAAAACTCCTGAATGAAGTCTGCCAAACTCTATAACAGTTCACAGCTTGTTTGGATTCACCCATGTAGCATGTACAAGTCATGGACAGGTCATAAGAAATTTCTAGTAGTGTCTTTTTAGGACATTAATAGATTTTGACCTTACTCCTATCCTGTAGCCACAGAATTGTTCTCCACCTGGTTAACCACAAGGACAGAAGTTTACAACTTCACGTCCCTTTTGTACAACAGCTGTAGGCAACCACACTGCTGCTGTGTTGTTGCATCCATCTATGTATGTGGTACCTGAGCAGTTCATGGTAGCCCATCTTAGAACAGATCCCAGCTTTCTTTTAGTGAAACTTTTCAAGCTTTAAGGTTTCAAGCTATTTTTAGCTGCTCTGTTAAGTAAACAACCCCTCAAATATATTTCAATATCAGTCAACTGTTGTTATTTGTTGTAGTTTCTTTTCATGTGAGAACCTGATCTCATGGGAGTTTGTGATGACACAGGGTCAAGAAAGAAAGGGCAGTAATTGGAGATGGCAGATTTGGTTCATTAAGTATTTATTTATTCTCCGTGTGCTGGTTTTTTGTCAGCATCTTCACCATATCTGTTCCCTTTCTAATTTAATGTCAGTTCCCATCAGTGCTTTACCTTTTCTTTCTGAAGAATAAATAGACTGACAGGGTACAATGGTAATAGAGCTGGTCCTACAATCTAAAAGAAGGCAGGAATGTTTTTGTTGCTATTTTTAAATGTAAACTCCTGAATAATTTATATTTACAAAAAGCTAATTCCTTATTTTTCTATGCCCTTATAAAAAAAAAATGGAAGCAAAGATTATATCATATAAACACCATATTTTGCAATCAAACTAATTTTAATATTAATTTTGACTTAAGATAACTTATAACGCCAAATTAAGATATAGAAACAAAAGACTAGTCTACAGAACAGAAGTAAGAGAAATAAGCAAAGAATTTATAATAAAATCTAGGTATTCAGTTCAAGCTTAAGTGTTATTTCTGAGCCAAATGGCTAAATACAATACAGGTACTCCTAAACATCCATCCATTTATGTATTTAAGCTCATAATTACCCCATCTGATTTCACTGGCAGCATTTCTACTTCCTGCTGAGATGTGAATATTAACCTCTACATGTCTTTCTTGTCTAAATGAAGAGTCATCTCATAAAATTCCCTTTTCTTTAGTAAAGAAAAAGTTCAAGGGAAAGTTGTGCAAATTTTTTTTTTTTTTTTTTTTTTTTTTTAAGTTCTAACTTTTTTTAACTTCAATTAAAAACTTCACAGATAAAATGAACAATAATACCTGAATTAAAGATTAGTGAAAAATTCTAAAATAAATGAATATTAAATTTAAAAAAAATTAAAATAAAGAGTTTAAATTAAAAGTATACTTTGATTGTAATTACAGCTTAGATATTCCTCCTACAATGAGCCATACAGAAGGAGTTCTTTCTGAATAAGTACACAAGCATTTCTAGTACAAATACTGAGAAATGTGCTCATTGAAAATGATTGTTCCTCTCCACAAAGTAACTGAAATATTAATGAAAGGAGAACAAGGAAGAAATAATTGAAACTATTCCAAATATTTGTAAAATTTTCTCTCTAATAATTGTCTCTATTTCATTTAGCTTTGCAAACGTTACTTAAGACATAGGATGACACAAATTTAAATACGGAGAAATTGCTAGGACTGAAACTTCAGTGTAGATAATTATAAAAGTAACTACTATTACTATTTTCATAAGTCACTGATAATAAATAATTGTACTTTAAAAATCCTGTGATAGAAATCTTTAACGCAGAATACACATTTTAGTCTCATTCATTTAAATAGATTATATACATCCATAGGGAAATTGTAGTTCTATTCCTTCAGAAAGAGGAAATTTGAAAGAGAAAAAAAAAAAAA
>WEIU01015723.1:1529-12616 GCA_013389925.1 Aegithalos caudatus
AAAAAAAAAAAAAAAACAAAAAAAACAAAAAAAAAAACCCAACCAAGCTCATTTTGAAGATCACCCCTTTTTAATTAAAAAATTTAAAATCTATCCTGCTCACATCATTCCTATGCTTTAAAACACTATTTTTTTATACAAGTCACGTTTCTCTGTGCATCATAATGAATCACATTTTCTTGTTCTTTTTCCCCCATTTTTTCCCTATATTTTTTTCCTTTTCCATCAATTAATGATTACATAGTGCTATCTCCACTGGTTATTGGCTTTTTATAATGAATGGCCTTTTGCAATTCCTTTCTCTAGGGAAGTTATTATCAAAATCAAATACGATTAATCTTTGGTTTTTCACTTAATTTTCTATAAAATCTCAAAGTCTTTAATTGGTCCTCCAACATTTATTAACAATCTTATACAGTACAGAATGTGCCTCACTGTATCACTGTTATATCCTAACAACATTTACTTCTTAAAATTCGGTTGTCTACTTAACTGCTTCTCCAATACAGAATCTAAATTCCAAATAAACATAACTGGCTTGCTATGCAGTTTTCTGCCTAAGGGTGTTGCTGACAGCTGTATTGTAGCTGTTTTCATTTTGATTTGCTTTTGATTATCTTAAACAAGACATTTTTAACCTGAAAAAATAGCAAAACAGAGACATTCTATATCCACTAAAAAATTAAGGTCAGAATTAAATGTGGTTTGTGTACTTGAATATGTCAGATGGCATCTTCACCTATTTAGTTTAATTTGCATGCACATTTTATTGAGTTTCTTCATATTTTCATTTTTGGGAATCATCAGTAGAATCACTTTTACCTGTGAAGATAGCAGCAACAGGCAATTATGGCTTTTAGTAGTTCTCATTTGGTAAGTCCCAGAGACCCTGGTGCTTTTCTATGTCATTGTTCATGGAGATAGTTGTGGGTTGTCTACCAGAGAAGTGAGATGCAAATGACCTCTCACACTTCCATTCTCTCTCTCCAGGCTGCAAGGACAGGTTGGAGGTACCAAACCCAAAGGACTCTACCTTATTTAAATCTTACTCTCCCACTCTTCCTGGCTGTGCAAGTCAGAGGAAACAAAAATAATGTGGCTAGCACTGACTAGACTCAACTTTCTCCAATTTGTGGTCAGATAAATAAAAGTAAATTAGAATAAGACTTTACCAGGCCAAAATACTAAGTGAAATGTATGTGTGGCTCATATAATGAGGTAATGTAGAAGCTCTTGGACTACATTCAGATTGATATTCAGACATCAGATTCTGACTACTTTCATGATGAAAAAAAATGCACCATAAATCCATAGCTATAAGAAAATAGAGGGAACACTTTAAAATACTTTAAAATACTCCTTCCTATTTTGAAAATAATTATAGATGGTTAGTATACATAAAGAGCAAAATTACTTTATTTCTAAGATACAGTTACGATCTCTAGAAATTGTATTGCAGCATAGTTGCATCAAAAATTAAAAAAAAAAATCCTAGTAAGATTATTTTTCTGCAGGGACAAATTCTAAATAATTTGGTCATAATCGTTATGTACAACATATTGCACATTGTTCTATTGCACAGTCTTCATTTGACTAAGTCAAAAGAGAAAAACAAACAATGGGTTGGAGAAGAATAGGATTTGTTAGAATGATGTTTTATCCAGGAACCCTTTTAAGATAAAGTGGTTACATTTGCCAGTCTGAAGAAGTGTAGAACCTAAGTAGGATGCAGTGTATCACTTGATATAGTTAATTGCACTTTCAAAACGTTGAAAACAAAGATACACGAAAGGACAATTTCTTACTGCATTAGCTTGTTCTTATAAAAGGTTTTACTGTATAAGTGGTTCTTCACTTGATATAAGTTGACTTTCAGAACTTATTTTAATACTGTGTAACAAAATAGTGTGTAAATGTCTCAGACTGTAAAATTTAGTTTCCCAATGTACAAAACTTCCAACAGACTTTCTCAGCAAATTATGAGAGCAAAACAATGAATGTGAAGGAGGAATCTTCTCTCCCTTTTGTTGCCACTGAAATATTTGCATATGGGTAAATAACACTGTTGTTATCCGGTACAGGAGGACTAGAGAATCTTTATGCAGTAAGAGCATCATGTTACAAAACAAGTCAGTTTAAAAATTCTCTGGAAAAGAACTATCTTTTTATTTACTCTTTAAACAAATCCTAGAAGATATGTAGCCGATATTATGGGTGAGGCTTTTTGATAGTCCAAGACAGGTCATTACTTTGAGAAGACAGAGCAAGAGAATATCAATGGTACCTTTAAATAAAAATATTAATATCATGCTAACATTTTGTGAAAGCGTATTATCCTTAAAATAATTTTCAGTGTAAACCTAGTAAATATTTTAAAGGACTGGGAAAATTAGCTTTATGTCCTTGTAGGAAGGTTTATTTTGAAAAAAAGATTATAGGGATCATTCTATTACAATATAAATTACTTGTTTCTGTGGTATGAAATGCAAATACTCATATAATAGTACATAGCTGGCCTCTATCTTGATCACAAATCAGAGCAATTCATCCAGCAAACATGCAACATGTAAATACAGTAACTTTGAATTTTATACTAATTCTTTTTGAAAAGTATTTAAAAAGTTACTGTGTTCTATGCTTTATAACCATGAATTAAGAAAGAGAATGTAATAACCAGTAACCAGTCTACATAATTAATTTTACTTTTACATAAGGAAAGCTTCCTCAATTTAGCATAGAAGGAGATCCAGGTGGTTTTTAAAATACAGGGGATTTTTGTTATCTTAATTTTGGTGGTTTAAAGAAATGCTTCATACAACATTAATAATAATTTTTGTAGTTGCATGTGAAGACTAGCATCAATATCTTTGCAGATTTAATAATTTTGTTCCACTGCTTATATCTTTCCACCAGAAATCAACAACGTTAACCAAGGGTGAAGGAGAAAATAAAGAAATCGGGGAAATTACTGCAAGCCTGTGATGTTTTTATTTCCTATAGGTAGATAATGGTATAAATATTACCTATTTAGAAAGTAGTTTTAAAAATAAAATTGGAATGTTGTAGAGGAGTTACTAAAGAGGAGAAAAGATGCAACAAAAAATGCTTGCTATTGTCTTACAGATTTAATGAGGCAAAATATATCATATAAGTTGAAGAAGTCTATGGCAAAACAAAATGAGTCTGAGCTCTTAGTTTTCAACCTGAAATATTTGTATTTAAAAAGAGTGACATTTCCTGTATTGTGTTTCCTAGCAGGATTGGACTGAGATGATCTTCTGTAATCACCTTTTAAAAACAACAACAAAACAAAACCAGACAAAAAACCCACCACAACAACAACAACAACAACAACAACAAATCCAAAAAACAACCATATTTTGGTTTTGGAGAGGAGAAAAGAACGTCCAAAATGTTTCAGAAAAATGAGCATTGAGCTTGTGATTGATTCTACACATCAGCTGTAGTGGAGGTCTGAAAGTAAGGTCAAGGTCTTGTAAATTGTCATGTCTACTATGTAGCTGTTTAAGACTTTATATCAATAAGGTTTGACTACATTTTCATAACAACATTGCACAGGAAGAAATGAATAGCTGATTTTATCCTCTGAATATTAATGCAGCTTTTGGTTTTGATATTGAAACTGAGACAGAAGTATGCTGGAAGGATGATAACCTAAAGAAAGCACAACCAAAAATGGCAACTTTGAAGTGGTAAAATTAAAAACTCTCTTTACTGTGTGGCATTATGGTTTCTGTTGCAATAGACATATGAGATATAAAATTACTTTTTCCATATGAGTTGGTGATTACAGTCTCACATGGATGCATAAGTAGAAGATTTTTATTTTACTCTATCTTTCTTGTGAGACAATCAAAGTGCCTGCCAACAAAAGGATTCTACAATTCCAGCAGAAGAGCATGGTTTCTTATGATGTGGTTACGAGCCCTGCATTTCAGATGTGGGGTTTTCAGTAAGTAGCTCTGTTATAACCTTAAGAGACAGCCAGTTTCCTTAAAAAAAAAAAAAAGTTCATCAGATTACTGGAGCCAATTTTTTTATTACACAAGTCTTTGCCTTTGCCTTNAGAGACTGAGCAGTGGAGAACTGGAACAGACTAGTGCTCAGGTAGCATTCATAGAAGAAACTGTGTCTCTAAAGTTCATGAAACTGTGGTGATTTCTCACCACTTTGTATTTTAAGAAGGAAATTACTTCATGTTTGCTCCTTAAGTTTAGTAGTAACAGTCTGAGAATGAAGAATTCCTTCTTCTCTCTCTGTTCATGTAATTGTTTTTAATTTACTTCCTTATACTTTTTTCACAGTCCTAGTCCATAAGAGGAGGATTTTTTTTTAACATTTTTGTTCACTAGTGTTCTGATTCAGTCTGCTATTCAGCATTTAGATTTCACCAGCTTCTCTTTTCTCACCTGTGTGTACATTAACCCACAACAGCAACAGTCACAAGAGAGTAGGGCCGGAGACAGCTGACTCCAACTTGTCAAGGCCAGCCTGGCCCCCTGAGAGAGACCTGCCTTTCCCCAAAAAAAAAATAGGGCATGGGGAAGAGAAACAGAGGAGGAGAAATTAAGGACCTAATAACACATTAGCATGCAGAACTCACTACTTATCTAAGAAAAAGAGACATCTCCAAGGGGTTGATTCAACTCATTATATATTTCCTCCAGAGATTGTCCTGTATCATCAATAGATATGATGTTTAAGCTGCAAACAATTAAAATGTTCGTGGATCCTAACAAACATGGCTTCAGCCAGTAATACCTCTCCAAAGTACTCCTCAGACTCCTGCCATGGTCAAGGGACCTAAAGTCACAAAGGACAAAATATACCTTCCTGGGAGACATGTCATGGCAACACTTCAATTACATCTTTTTACTAGATAGTTGGTGTGTGGTTTTTGTTAATATTTTACTTGTCACTTACAGGATTATAGAATCCACGTCAGTTTTCTTCTTGGGTCCATGAAGATGGCTTCAGAATTGAGAGAAGGGATAATAGATTATCTGAAACACTAAAATAACACTGTGTCAGAAGAAGGAATGTTCAAACCTGAAGAAATCTCAACCACCTGCTCAAGTCCATGTATAAACCTTAGGGTTGCAAGGGCTTTGCAGCTCCTAGATCTGAAGCAATCTGGGCCACAGGAAGACCAGGGGTCAGAGTAAAATCTGGGCAAGTTCAGGAGCTCAGCATGTTTGCAGGGTCAGGTGCAAGACAGTCTGGGAGGCAAATCCAGCTCCTCTAAATTATAGTAGAATCTGAGGGGAAGTGCAAGAGAATAAGCAATTTGGCTTTCATATTATCATATGTCTCTGGTTCTTTTTGCTTATGATTTTCTTTATCAAAATCTAGCTGCTTTAGCTTTGCAATAAAAAAGAAAACTTGCACGCAGTGAAAACACTGTATAGGAAAAGGACCTTAGAATAATTAACATAATCATTAAATGGTAATGCAAGGATTCACTTTTCAGAGGGTCAGTATGACTGTCATATGGTTATCTATTTCCCTCCCAAGCAAAGAAACATGAGAAAAACAAAAAAAAAAAAAAAAAAATTGCACTTGACACTCAGCATGTCTTTGTGCAGCAAGGGATCCAAAAAGTTATCACAACTAGAATCTCTTGTCTTTTCTAAAATTCACATCTTGTATATATATTTTTTTTTTTACAAAATCTGTGGCAGATGCCTCAGGAAGCTGTCTGGAAAGGAAGTTGGCTCATGTCTTGAGAGAACATGGAAGAGGTAATTGTAGACTTGTCTTTTGTGAAGCTACAAATAAGGAAAGCTCCAACATCCATACTTCATTGCCTGGAGAAACTCAGAAAATGTGTAACTACAGTAGGATTGGATGCAATATGAATACTACAGGTATGATACAGAGTCCGTGCTCTTAACAAAAGTGCTTGTCCAAGACTGCTTGAGCTCTACTTTTAGCGATTTCAGCAGTCTTGAGGCACCCAAAATGCAGGGAACCGAAGTTTTGTCCTGTTTTCAGATAAATTGTTTTTAAAAAAATCTTTATAATAATGCAGCACTCTCAGTCTACATTGAGGTTACAAAATTATCCTATTATGATATTCATATTATTTTCTATCACTGTTTTCAAAAGAATTGTACCATGAAACCAAGGTGATAAAAATAATAGTTGAGCAAAAGAAACAACTGCAACATCAAATGGAGCATCTAAGTCATATTGTCAGCTCTCATTTGACCTTTTTTCACAGCTGAATTTTTAATAGACTGAGACAGTACCTGAAGTAATGTGCTGTGCTTTCAGCCAAAGAGCATAGATTTCACAACCCTGAATAGTTCAGATCTGTATCCAGCGCTCTGTTCTTCCTTCATCCTTTTAAGTTGACTTTTTATGATTGCCATATAGCTTTTTTTTTTCTAAGCAATCAAAAAACACTTTTTTTTTTTTTTTTTTTTTTTTTTTTTTTAAGGCCTTTTTCNTTTTTTTTTTTTTTTTTTTTTTTAGCTTAAGCTCACTTCCTTTTTATAGGGTCTACTCACTCACAGAGAGAAATGTGTAATATTGAATCTGTGGAATTTACTTTAATTCTGCAAATTTTTTGCCTATTAGTAGGTCTATTAACATCAATTGAAGTGTTAATGCTCTAAAATTTAACATTTATTTAAAAAGTAGGATCGTTCTTACACTGACAGCACAGTAAACACCACATTGTATGTGCAGGGGCACTAGAGGTAAAAAATGATGATACAGTGGCATAATACCCCAGGAACACTTACCTTATGAAAATGATTCTGCGTAAATAGCTGTATGACAGTCCTGCCTCTTTGGGGATCATATCCAGAAGATTTGAAGATACATTAAAAAGCCTTAGACAACTGGTGTCTGATATAAAAATAAAACCTGGTAAGTCCTATAGTCTTCACAGAACAAGACAGAAAGGTCCCCCAAGTAATTATTTTTGAATAGTAAAATAGCCTGAAGATAGGTGAGGAAAATGCATGTTTTTCTCTTTAGATAAGCAGAATGCAATAATAAGTAGAAAGATATTGCTGTTGTTTTCTTTCTTCAATTCCATATTTGGATTGCAGATCCTTTATGTAAAAAATAAAATGCATATTAATTCTTGTAAAAATAATTTAGATAGAGAGATATACAGTTTCACAAGCCTGAGGAACCTGAGTCTAACACCTGTATCTTCTCTCCCCTTTAGAAACTGTATACAACTAGATTAATACACAACAGGTTATGATTGGACTTGTATCTGATGTTTGTTAGGGGTCTTTTTTTAAATTTTTTTCCTCATTGTTGTTTAAAATCTACTCCTCACTCCCTTAAACATTTGCACTTATTTGTTTTTCCTTATGAGAATTCTTAATGGAAATTTATTTGATTGTATGTGCTTGCAGGCATCTGATTGTCTCCACAGCTGTTTAACTGACAGTAGACCTGTACTAATAAATTTAAGTTCATCTCAAAATCTTTCTTGAAAATATGTCTGAGACAGATCCAACTTACATACTTTTATACACCAGCTCATTTTCAGTAGAAATTAGGGTGCAGATCTTGGCCCATTTGTGTCTCACTCCAAATCTGAAGCAAGTTTGAAGTTACTGTGGGGAAATGAGAAACAATTTCAACTCTCTGAGTCAGGTCATAGCTTTATTCAAACAGAAAAGTCTTATGAAATTGGGTAAACCCAGATAATATTTCTCTTGGGAACAGAAAAACAGTTTGGAAATGTACTATTGACAATTGATACTTAGAATACTGTTCCTGCTGCTTTCTCAAGGAAAAAAATATGCTTGCCTATATAGACCACAAGTACAACTTTGAATATCACAGAGTCACAGAAAGTTAAACCTTGAATTCGAATATCATTCTAAAATAATGAAGGCCAAACATTTGGAAAATAAAAATCAACACCACTTTCAGACCCAGAAATACTATTCCTTTTAGGACACATCCACAATAGAAACTAGGGGGAGTCTTTCATCTTTAAATGCAGCTCAGAATAGGCTTTTGCAACATTGCCACTGGATGATGGTATAGAAATCCTGATTGTTTATGAATTATTTGTTTATCAGAAAGAAATATTTTCTGTTAGATCTTCCTTAAAGCAAGAGATTTCATATATTACTGAATTCCCTTACTCCAAATCTGTGTATGCTACCACCTAAACTTAGCTTTAATAGAAACCTTATAATTAACCAATTGAAATATGAATACAAGAAATTGACTCCTTGACTTACTGGGACTGGAAATAGCACTACAGCTGGACCATGCAGACATTAGTCCTACAGGGATGTGGAACATGGACACTCTGTTCCACATATTTCCCCCAAGACAAAAAATCGACGGGAAAGGAAAAATTAAACCTTGTCTACTTTGTTTCTGGGTCAAAAACTGAGAAGTAAACTGCATTTTTTCTTGTACCTTTTTATTTTATTTTATTTTTTTGTTCCTGTGTTTCCTTGTCTTTTCTAGCTCTAGGTTATGGAGGAGGAAAGAAAATCACAACTGAGCATGAATTCCTTACAGTTCATATGCTGTCTCATGTTCAATTAAAATGTTGTAGTAAATACATAGCAATTCAAGATGTATTTGAAAATACATGGGACTTTGACCCCTTGCTTACGTAGCCCCTCAGATGTGATTTTTTATGGAGCACTGCATCAGTAAAGAAGGGTTTCTCACTGTCTACAGAATAGACAAAATTTCCCTGTTACAAAATGGGTTTTTTTTGTTTTTTTGGGTTTTTTTTTCTCTAATTGGGGAATAATGGACAATCTTTCATAAACAGTAATTATTTCCCCTTGAGCAATCAGAGCAAATGCACAGAGATTACTACATGCAAAACACAGACTATTCAAAGCAGTTAAGTACACATTGCTCTGACTTCCAGCTGGCCATGAATGCTTTTTAATTATCAAAACACCCAAGGTTCTTTTTTTGTAGTCTCTGATTTGGCTTCCAGCTTCCATAAATGCAAAATTTAGAAACGGCAACATAACAAAATCTTGCTTATATAAAATTTTGGGCCTGCATGAATACAGTTGTTACACAGTTTATGCAGTTTACAATTTCCATAAACATTCAACTCAACTTTTTTTCTGCATATTGCTTGAAGCCATTTTTGTTATGCCTGGAACACACCACATATGCTCCTACAATCATGATATCTACTAAAACTGTAGTGCTAACTTTTCCACAGCTGTTAATCACAGATACACGAGTTTTGTGATGGGGCAGCAATTCATCTAGATCTTTCCTCTGGATATGCCTGCTCCCCTGTCTTAAGTAAGCACATAGGCTGAAATGGCTTCTAATATTGTGATTTATATATTATGTGATATATATATATAAAATATATATGTGATATATATTTTTTTTCTTTTTCATGTGAAAATGAAATTAAAAAAATCCCCCTCTTTCACAGAGATAGAAACACCCTAAAGTTTTTTGACTTCTCTTTTAACACTGTAAATTAGACGTAAATTAAATTAGTCAAGACAGACTGTAGTATGAAGGGCATGGTAAAAATTCTACCGAATGCCTGCTTTCCATCTGGGCTATTCAGGTATTCTCAGAATTTGCTGTCTTTCTCATTCCAGAGGTTTCTGTCTGATTTTGACCAGACAGAAGACAGCCTTCTTCACTATGACCTAGTGAATTCTTTAATAGAACATGCCATAGAAACAGTGGACAAACGAACAGTCAACAAAAAAGATGTACCGTTCTTCAAATATCAGAAAGTAAAATTGATAAAACATAGTGTTCTTTAAAAAGTCTCTTGAAAACCTATGTATTGGTCTAGCACATTGATTGTTTCCACTAAATAACTATGTAAGGGAAAACATTCAGTCTCAGAAAGCATTTCATCATTAGTGTCTCTCACTATCATTGTTACATAGCATATTCCAAAAATGAAAATATGCCTCATAAGAGTGTAGGATACTTTCTTCCTCTTTTTGGAATTTTGGAGTTCAGCTGATGTATTTGCTGACTTTAGCAAATATTCCATAGTCAAGTTAATACATTTCCCTTAGTACACTTTTGTTCCTACCTTCAGGATTGCTAGGAAATAAACTACTATAAATACAAACCTAATGACATTTCTGCAGAAGTTAGTGGAATTTATAACTCATTGTCTGAAGTCCAAGCCACACCGGACTGTAAAACGTCCTGTATGGCTTTTTGATGGCCCCCTTTAGTGCTATAAGGTCTCCTCTGAGCCTTTTCTTCTCCAGGCTGAGCAAGCCGAACTCCATCAGCCACAGGATAGGTGGTCCAGCTCTTGCTCCAGCGCTCTGATCATCTTGGTGACCCTCCTTTGGCCTCGCTTCAGCAGTTCCTTCTCCTTACATTATGGTCGCCAGAGCTGAGAGTAGAACTCCAGGCAGGATGTCACAAGAGTGAAAGAAAGGGAGAGCAGCCTGCTGGCCACTCTTCTTTTGATGCAGCCTGAGATATGATTGCCTTTCTGGGTTGCAAGTGCATATTACTAGTTCATGTCAAGGTTCCCATCCATTAGCAGTCTCAGGTCCTTCTCCACAGATTTGCCTTCAATCCATTCTCTTCCCAGCCTATGTTGGTGCTTGGGATTTCCCCAACCCAGTACAGAACCTTGCACTTGGACCTGTTCAACGCTATGATGTTCACACAGCCCCACCTCTCAAGCCTGTCAAATCCCTCTGGATGGCATCTCTTCCCTCCAGCATACACATAACTATCAATCATTTAGACACAATATTAATGGAGGCTTTGCAAATTATCTCAATAGACAGGTTTGCTACTTAACTAATCTTTCTACGTTGACGATCAGTTTCACAACGGTAATGTTCTTTTCTATGAACAGTGCAATAGAAATACATAAAAATTACATGTTCATTTAAAAATACCATTCAAGTACAAATACATTTTAACAGTAATTGTAGATTTATTATGAAGAGACTAATTGAAATATTATTTAATATTTTAAGCTAGCTTTTTCACTAGAAAGGTAACAAAACTGTGGTTTTTTTTGTTTTTTTTTTTTTTTTTTTTTTTTTTTTTTTTTTTTTTTTTTTGGGTGTTTTTTAAAGGGCATGCTTTGC
>WEIU01015730.1:446-17768 GCA_013389925.1 Aegithalos caudatus
ATCTGGACCCAAATTGTAATTCGGAAGTTTTTCATTGGTCTAAGACAAAAAGAGTTGCTGCATCCCTCCTCCTTCAGTGGGTTGCAGCAGCCAAAGCTCTAGGTGAATTGGGCCACCTAGAGTGCTGTGTAGTCAAATAGGCAAACTTAACATCCACCGCCACCAGCTCCCTCCTAGAAGATGAGGAATTACCAGGCAGGCAACTCTCCAAAACCATGCAGCTATAGACTTCCTCTTGCTGCTGCATGGACATGAATGCCAGGAATTTGAAGGACTCTGTTGCATGAATTTAACATCAAAGGCACCCAACGTCCATGCTGCCCTCAAAGAACTGAGAAGCACTGTTAGATAAAGCAAGAATCTGAAGACTGGTTCAGCAGAATGTTCAAGGACTGGGGACTCTCAGGGTGGTGGGCTTCAATAGTCAAGAGAATCCTGTTGTATTTTGTTGTTTTGTTTTTAATTGTATTGGTGTTTGGAATTCTTCGCTGCCTAGTTTTAAAGGCTCTCAATGGTATAATCCCCACCACCTCAGAAATCAGCCATGCAGAGCTTGCAGGCCAAGAGCAGCCAAAACTGCCTGCAAATCAAAGGTGGTGGGCAAAAACACATTCTGCATCAGAGTAGGCCTGGCACCTGTCTTTCAGCTTTATTATAACAGAAAAGGGTGAGATGTTGTATTGCACTAAGTAGTTTTTGTTTGTATTGCACTGGGTGTTTTTCTGTTCACACAAAGTATCTGCTGTACCTACCCAGAATCCCCTATACCCCCTGCTACTCAACACCACCTAAGCCTTACCTGCCTCAGGTCAGCCCTAACTGGCTGGCAGACCCCTTCCCTCCCTTCTCAGAGAGTATAAAGGACCCTCAGCACGGGGGTTCGGGCTCTTAATCATTCCAACTGCATGGAGAAGGTTCTACAATAAACTGTGGGATTGTGTTCCTGGAAGATTAAGGGCGCCTTTGTCTTTTATCTTTGTCCTTGCCTCAGTTTCCCCCCGGGGATCACTGCTAGTCAGAGCTGAACCCCTAGGGTGCGGGAACTCTGGCACAAGAAGTAATGGAGTTAATGATGGATATCATGAAAATAGTAGTAGACCAGCTGATAAACTCCTCTGCACATCATGACACAGCTGTTTTCTTCCCAAAGCCTGATTTTGCTCAGGTAGAGAAATGTGCTGAATATTATTGGAAAGCCATTGGAAAATACTGTAAAAAAAAAAAAAGATACAAAGTCTGGCTCACTAGTACAATTCACACAGGAAAATCAGATGCTGGGGGAGTGAGGGTTTCAGCAGGGTTAGCTGCTACACCTGAGCTGGCAGAGAAGGGCTAGGCCAGCACTCACTGCTTCCTAAGCTCCAGTTCTGCTAAGCGGCATGGCCACCTGCCCACCACTGCCTGCCAAATGTGTGTCACTGCTAATTATAACTAGTTCAAACACAGCAGAGTAAAGAGAGGCAAGGAGCCCATCATTACACAGAAATACTACAAAGAACAGCCTTATTTTACCTACATGAAAGACAGATTTTTGTCACTCGTGACAGCAGTATGAGCAGAATCCCACTAATTTCCAGTGACTCTCAGCAACAAAACTCCTGTGGCTCCTGCTCTTTCTCTCAGAAGAGACTTACTAGTTAGGTGCTACAGTGAGGTCCTATTTTTCCTTCTTTTTTATCAGCTTTTTATAAATTGGATTCAATATCCTGAATAGAGTGTGGCCTTGTTCTATTTTACCCAATAACTTGCTGAATTCTGTAATAAATGAGTAACTCTTTGAGCTCTCCTTATCTGTAGCTTCTGCAGTTTGAGACTCATTTGAGGATGAAGATTCCTTGGCTAGGAAGACACTCAGTGTGCTGCATAAACACTGTCAATACATTTTCAGTTGCTTTTCCACAAAGAAAGAACAATTTCTACAAGGCTTATCTCCTCTGTCAGGCACAGGACTATGGAACAACCATTATGACCTTGAACATGTATCTCATGGGCAAGACAATTGAGACAGGGACAAAGGGCTTCTCAAAGAAATGTTTCCAGGGTGATGGCATGCACTACAGTCCTGCAGTACAGTGAGATTTCATTCTACTGATTCTAAGCACAGAAACACAGCATTCTCACCAGTTACTTACAACAATACAGACATAACAGTATTGAGACACTCAGTGCCACTGCTTTCCCTCAGCTCCTTCTTTTATAGGACACAAAGGTCATTTGCTTGCTCTGCCCCTGCCCTGCCTCTCTGCCACCATTTCTCTCTTTGTCCTCAGCACCTGACTTGATATGAACTTTAGGAGTTGTCACTGCCCATCATAACAGACCTGCATTTAGCTCCTCCCTGTCTCACAACTTCTCATGCTGCTTCAGCCCTTACAGCAAAGTCTGCACAAGCCCAAGATGCAAACTGAAGGTGTACTGGGTGTGCCTGTGTGTATTGGGCTTGCAAGGCCATGTATTGGTAGCAGTGGGCTACAGGGGTGTCTTCTGTAAAAAGATCTTCTGTCTTCTCCTGTGTCTAGTGGAGTCAATGCCAGCCAGCTCCAAGACAGTGGCTGTGCCTCTGGGATCACACAGTTAAGCAGGGAGAAAAAAAATCTGCACAATTGTAGATGACAAAGAGGAGTGAAAATAAGGGAGAACAACAGCCCTGCAGACCCCAAAGTCAGTACAGAAGGAGGGGCAGGAGGTGCTCCAAACACTGGAACAGTTTCCCCTGCAGGTCATGGTGAAAGCCCTTGCAGCCCATGGAAGTCCATGGGGGAACAGATATCAACCTCCAGCCTGTGGTGGGTCCCATGCCAGAGCAAGTGGATACCCAAAGGAGGCAGTGATCCCATGGGAAGACCATGCTGGAACAGGCTCCCAAAAGGATCCATGGCATGATGGAGAGAGGAGCCCATACTGTAGCAGGTTTGCAGGTGACTTGTGACACCAAGGGGACACCATGGGGAACCCACAGGATCCACAGGCTTGAGCAGCCTGTTCCTGAAGCACTCCACCCCTTGTGAAAGACCCAAGTTGGAGCAGTTCACGAGGAACAGTAGCCCGTAGGAAGGACTGACATCAAAGAAGTCAATGGAGGACTGTCTCCCGTGGGAGGGACCCCATGCTGGAACAGAGGAAGGATGTGAGGAATCCTCTCCTTGAAGGAAGAAGGAGTGCAGAGACAATGTGAGGAACTGACCACAACCCCCATTCCCTGTCACCCTGCACTGCTGGGTGGAAGGAGGTAGAAAAATCAAGAGTGAAGAACAGAGAGATGGGGAGAAGGTATTTTTTACATTTATCTTTCATTACCCTATTCTAACTTGTTTGGTAATAAGTTGAATTAATTTTTCCCCTAGTCCAGTCAGTTTTGCTCATGACAGTAATTGCTGAGTGACCTCTCCCACTCCTTATCTCAACCCACAAGCCTTTTGTTCCGTTTTCTTCCCTGTCAGCTGAGGAGGGGAAGCAACAGAGTGGCTTTGGCAGACACCAAGGTTGATCCACCATAGCGTACAGCTTGTTTCCTTCCCTATGACCCTTTCTGTGCAATAAACCCCAGAAACCCACACCAATGCTGATCAATTTTGATCAATGAAATGGGCCATTTCATTAGCAACAGAATTCTGCAGGCAGCCTCTCTCACTGAGTTGGCTGGATGCCACCATGAGCTGCTCTTAAATTTGTCCCCTGTAACTTGATGAATCATTGGTAGACAGCAGAGGAAAAATACAGGTAGATTGTGTTCACTCCAACATTGATTTTACTGTAAAAAAAGAAAGGGAACTTGGGAAATAAAACATTTCTTCAATTCCTCCTTTTAATATGTGAAATTCAAGTCAAAAGCTAGAAGGTTTTATAGCATACAAAGCCATATAACTGACAAAGAGGATGACAAGCACTGTTGACGATAGGATTCCAGCACCTTTCAATATCACTGTATTGGCTCTGGACCTGACACTGACTCAGCCCACACTATGGCTGCAACACCAGCCAGAAAACCAGGAGCTGAACACATTGTGCCTCTCTGCTTCCATATTTCTAAGCACCAGGTTCAGGAGTCAAAGCCATAACACTTAAAGTCAACTGCTGATCTGTCATGTAGATGTTCCAAGCCAAAACATAGCAGATAATGAAAAATTCGAGGGGAGGGGCAGGGGAAGCAGTGATTTACAGTAACTTTACTAAGTTAACGTGCAAAAATGAAGCTGGCAATGAAACTTTCAAGAGTGCCATTGACCAGAATCAATCAGTAGCAGATAGAAGACTGAAGAAACATCTTTTCATATCAAACTAATTGGATCTGCTTTGGAAAGGAACCCTGGAACAGGCCACCCTCAATAGGCACAAAAGAAAGCCTACAGAGGCATCAGCACAGCACTTTGCTGAGTGGCAAGGGCATGCTCAGGAAAGCCCGACAACACAAACTTCACAGTTTGCTCCAAAGACCCCTAAATCTCCACAAATGGCCAGGACCTGCAGCCAGTTATGAGCCTGTTCCTGTTTCATTGCTACCCTGGAGGTGGGAGGCCTGGCATCTGAGTGATCTGTTGTGATTACTGTTGACAAAGAGCTATTTCAATGAACATGGGGATTTTTCTGCAGAAGCAAAATCATGTCCTTCCATGCTTGAAAATGGAATAAAGAAGAGAATACACAATTGTACAACAATAACTAAGGGTAGAAATGAAAGTGGGGTTGTGTATGACTAATGCTAAGGATGACAAAGATGTCAGAAAAAAGGTAACGAAAAAGAGATAAGGAAGGGAAGAGAGGAAAGACCTGCAGGATAGGCAGGTAAGGACATAGCTGGGGACAGAGTATAAGAAAATGGTATGTTCAAAGGAAAAAGCAAAATGAGAATGAAAACAGCAAAGGAGACAAAGATAAAATTAAAAGTCTAAAAAGCAGATATTTGGGCCAGAATAAAGAAGAAAATTGAACTGTGTCAACATCCGTACACTGCACTCACCTTAGGGGTACAAATAAGAGTTTCAGCTTAGATGCCTTTGCATATAATTTGCACTGTTTTGTTGCATTTGTTAAGACAAAGCTAATCCTCTCTGAATTGTTTCCATTTGAAATTAGAAGCAACTTCTAAAAACGTTGAACAATGTACTAGGAGAGAGATAAGCCTTTTATCTGCCATACTGAATTGCAAGCCTCACCACACAACCACGTTTCATTGTTCGAATTGTTCAAGTAAATCTAAAAGCTAAACTCAAATCTCAGAAACCAAAAATCTATCACAGCACCAGAGACCATGAAAATATGAGTATGAGAAGCAAGTTGGAGCTTTTCCAGTCTGCTCCAGACTGTTACACAGAGTAGTTCTGCAACAACAGTTTTCCACCTGTCATTCATTTTAAACAATAGATATGAGCTTGTGTGTTACTTACCTAATTCTTGCTGGATGTTCCTGACAAAATGCGTAAGGGAGAGTTTAAAAAAAAAAGTCCCTTTAAAAGTGAAAAAGATATGCTTTGGAAATGCATCCTCTGCCTGCCTCTGCTTAAAGCATGACAGAGCATCACAGTCTGCCTGCAGTGGGTTTCTCTCTGCTGAAACTAAAACCTTACAATGCTAACCAACAAATCTGGCCTGAAGTAACCTCTTCATGAAGCACACCATTCAATAACTTGTGAAGGTAGCCTAAGACTATAGACTACAATTTAGGTCAGAAGGGTCTCTCATAATGTCCTTGTGCCATCACCACCAGTTCAGGTTGCTCAGGGCTTTGTGAGCTCCACAACCTCTCTGGCCATTCTGTTCTGAAACTTTTTTCCATGAAATTTAATTGCATATTCCTTTTTTTGCAACTTGTGAATTCTGCCTTTTGTCCTGTTATTATTCAACCCTAAGATGACTCTGTCCCTCTCTTATCCATACCTTCCCTTAGATATCTGAGAGAGCAGAAAGATCCCCTTCAGTCTTCCCTCCTCAAGCCTGAAATTTTGAATGTGCACCTAAGATAGAGTACCAGCTTCTGGAGTGTTACACCATATTAAGCATTTTGTAACCAGGAAACCCTCAGCATCAACTGCTGCTTGTAGAGCCTCACTCGTGCTGTACAAAGCTGCTTGAGGATGCAGCCCCAGCCCTGCCTTGCCATCTGTGTGCACAGAGAGCAAGGACAGCGTGCCCAGGAGCACTGCAGCACACTTACACAGGTATGGGCTTGGCTCAGAGAGAAGCTTAATTACATTAGCCCAAATAAGTCACTCAGCAAAACTGTTCCAGCAGACAGCTAAGAAACATGCCCTTGAATACAAACTCATCCCTTCAGTACTGGTCTTGAACAGGAATTAAGGAGAATTAAAAATACTTCAGATCTTACAAACACCAGTCTGAAATGGCAGCTGTCTAGATGGCTGGTGAGATTTTGTCACTGTCACAATTTCATGGTCATCCTCAACATCAACATTTATACAAAGCTAATGTGATACAGTTCTGACTCACCATTACTTTTTTATATATTTGAAATCTCAGTAGCTTCCAGCAGCAACTAATTGCTTATTAATTCCACCACAGAAGATGTTATAAGGGATTTAAAGTAATCAATATAAGCTAATCTTCTTTCTGCCCTGAATTATCCTACTACCTACACATGAACTAATGAAGCAGTGACTGAACCCTAAGCTCCGGAACTGCAAATACAGAAGCTGAATTCTGTGCTACCTTTTCCATGGTCCTCAGGAAAGGTACTGGCTTTGTGCACAACAGTAATACAAAACAGTGCTTTCCCTTTTTTAAAAGAAGCCAAGAGAGGACTGTTGCATCCATCAATTCTTCATCCATCACCTTCCTGTCACCTTTCAATTTATTTCTGTCACTGGGAGGAAAGGTGTGTAAATGCAGCTCACAATCATGAACACTGGTGACTTTATAACTGCAATACACACAACTGTTAATCTTTTACAATACCTCTCCCAAATTTATTTACATTTGCAATAAAGCTGAGATTCACAGAATTGGCTGCATTTGCTGGGCATTCTTTACTCTGTACTGATAATGAGCAGACAGCTCATCAGGAGAGAAAACTTCAGTCAGAAGTCTGAATCAGATCAACTTTACGTTTTAGATATGCAGACAACCTACATCCTGCCATCCATGAGATCTCACATTTCTTAGGTGCATTTATGATTAGCAGGACAGGGAGCAGTAGAAATACAGCCTTCCTTTGTCTGCTCAATCCAGCCTGTCATCCAACAGGTGTATCCTTGCAAACACAGCAAATGCTTCTCCATTGACACTCTGGAGTATCCACAGAGCTACATGACACACTTGCTAGGATGCCAAATGAGTTGACCCCCTTTCCAAATCACAAGCCAATTTTTCTTACATGATGAAAAAGTAGCTGCAGAGCAGTTAGGTTCATTTTAATGGAGAGCAGTTGTAAATGCTGGCATGTATAATTACTAAAGGAATGCCACAAATATTTAGATAACAAAAATTACAAACAACCTCTGTGATGACAAAGGTAAGAGTGATAAGCAGCCATGATTTAAAACAAACTAATTATGTCCAATAAATCTATTCTCTTTCTGGATAAAGAACATAGGAAATTTACTAAATCTGGTCATGAGTAAAACATACTGGGATGGAGTGCAGCTGCAGAAATGTCAAACTATCCCCACAAGGTTATACTTGACATTCTGGGGGAAATGCAAATGACAAAACTTGGAAGAAGAATTCTCAAATGTCCTTAAAGAACTATAGTAAGTTGTTGCAGGTCAAAACTATACCAAATAGCAGGATGGTGGGAAGAGCAACAGGAAAGCTAATTTTGCCTCTTAAACTTTGCCATTAACTGAAGGAAATAAATGATAGGCACTCTGAAATTCAGATGCTAATACAGCATTCTGGAGCAATCTAACGCAGTAATAATCACATTGTTACGCAAAACTGTAAGGCTGATTCTTCTGCCCTGCTTCTTTTAAGTTATGGAATGAAACCTTGTCCTTCAATGCAAGTTCTATTTCACCTTCAATTCAGTTTCATCTGTGCATTTTAATTTGAGTTGCCAGGGGAAAAAAATCCAGATTTTTACAGGTTTTTAGCACTGTTTAATCTAGGGGGGAAAAAACCTAAGTCCAAACCAACCTACTGTATTACCATGGGCATTGATTTGTGTAGCTACAGGGGTTCTTTAATATTTCACCTAAAGTCAGAATGTTGTTTTGCAAGAAAACTGTACTAGCCCTCTAAGTGGCAAAGATGACTATTTCTAATGAAATACATTTTAAATTACATGGGGTTTAGCAGAACGAACTCAAGAGCCCCCAGAAATTGTAACTCGTGCACCTCTCACTCACATTTAACATTGTCAAGCTATTTTTTCACTTGCTGAAGCATCTGGGTTATCTATGACATAACAGTTCTGTTTCCTTTGGTGTTACAGGATAAAAACTCTCTGCTGGACTAAAAAGCTCTATGTCATGTCTCCATCAAGCTGCTTTCTCCTCCTTTTCAAGGGAACAATGCCATGCTATTAGAACTAGATTAAAAGAAACTACAGCTCAGTTCCCAGACAAGCAGCACATTTATGATCTGGAGGCCAAAATGGAGAGGCTTTCTGCTCAGTAACACTGACCAGGAATATGCTACTCTGTACTAACTCTGGCACTTTAAATTGAAGACTCCTTAGTTTGGAATTTTGCCACTACTTTTCTACACAGATGAGCTGTAATAATCACTGAAATTAGAAGCATTGCAACAGAATTATTATTTTAAGAAACAGAAATTGGTAGCATGACAAATTAGGAGATAAATCCAGAGAACTAATCACTGTCATAAAGGAAAAATATGAAATCCTGGAATATGTCCATAACATTTCAGATAAGTTATCAGGAAACATCAAGATGCCCAGTGAACTCAGCGTTGGCCACTACTTGTGAGACACAGAGGGCACAACTAAGGCAGAAGGTTACAGCTACCAGAATTGAACCAAACACAAACCCAACAAAATTTAAAAAGGAACTCCAGCATACCAAATTCAAGCAAAGCAAATGCGTAAGAAGGTTTCCCCAGGGCATATCATAAAACACTTTTAGCTTTTTAACACTCCTTTCCTCTGTTTGAAAACTTGAGCACTAAGAATTTTGTCAGACCATATTCAAGGGAAACTTCTACCTGACTCAAGCACACAGGTAATTTCAGACACTTGATCAACCCTGAAAAACTGCTGTGTATAAATTAGTGCATGGTAGATACCTTATGAGTTTTTCCTCATTTTATGATAAGTAAAAGGAAAAATGGCAGAGCCATTTCAGTTAAAGGTTTTGTGTGTTTATAAACATATGCACTTATTTGGATCATGGTTACATCAGTGCTAATATTCAAAACCTATTAATGTTCCTTTTCCTAAACAAAACCATAGATTAATATTGGTCTAATGAAAAGGTATGTTTTGAGTTCCTTTCAATTAAGCAAAAGCAGTAATGACCATGTGAGCACTTCTACTCTAGCTCAGTAAAACTGATGCCAACAGTGGCATAATGAAACCTGTTCCTAAACGGTTCAGTGTAAACCAAAATGTTCCATCAGCCTCTCTTTACAAAAGCTCTGGGACTGTCACAAGAGCTTCTTTTAAAACTAAGCACTGGACTACTCTATAAAGTAAATCAGCTTTATCTTCTTCACCTAAAATTAGCCTACGGTAAAATGATATCAGGCAAGCATTTCACCCTCCTCCATTAGTTGATGGGAAGACAGTTGTATTCAAACCAATTCTGCATGGGTAGATATTTCAATTTTAAAAATGGAAAATTTGAAATTACCCCATTGTAACTAGAGCCAAATCATATCACAGGGTTTTTAATTAAATATAAATAGCACATTCTGCAGCACCATGTGGGCATACTAGTTTGAAGATCTCACATTGGTACTGTTCACTTCAATAGAACAGTCTGGAAATTTGGTGAGGAATGAGATTTATAATTTCAAGTGCTGTAACATTATCAGCTTCTTCAAGCAGCCATCAAAGGACTAATGAAGTCTTCTCATTTCTTACACAGTGGGGAAACTTACTCACATCCCAGCAGAAACAGGGTGATTGATGAAAGTAATGCAAAGCACTAATGCCATCTTCAACAGATATTGCACCAATCCAATGCTCAACAAAGTTAAAAGTCTGAGTATTCTATTTGTGCTTCACAAAAAAATCCTCTCTCTAATATCTATAGATATTTGGTATCACCTCTGTGAATGTAATTCATTATACTGAAATCTCCTTTTGTGCTTCTTAAATCCCATTACTGATTTACTTCCTCCTGAATGCATTATCTAAAAAATAATGCCAGTAGTGCCAAATAAGTAATTTTGCTAATCATTTGTATGTTACTCAGTCTCTTCGGGCAGTTTGCTCTTTAATGTCCTCAAACTATCCTGATTCTTCTGTATCAAGGACATATTTAGGGTGATATTGGGACTGGGAGGGGCTGACTCACAAAAGTCATGATAACCTAAACAGATCTGTGACAGCTACTGCAGAGCAGTATTACTGTCAGTCTGCCACTCAGCCAAGAGTGATGGACCACCCCACCACACATCCTGTAGCCCAGAGTGAATCCCCACACCCTTCAACAACCACAAGTAAAATCCAAAACCGTTAAAAGGGGTGATCCACCAAACAATTTACAAAAATGAAAGTAGTCACAAAGTAGCCAAGTCTTTAATTCTTCACTGAGAATGACTTAGCAAAAGGATTTCAAAGGATTAAACCATGACCAAAAGAACAAAATAAGGGCAATGTGCCTCTTTCATGCCCTGCAAGTAGAGTGCCTACTAAACACAAAGCTTCACTAATGCCTTGTGGTATTTCAGTAAAATGTAGGTGTTGAAGTCACACTCATGTATGTTTTTCTTGAGTCAGCTCTGCTAATAATAATGATAATAAAGTCTCAACCCACTAGTTGGTTTGTTGGTTTATTTGTTCAGGGAATTAGGGAAGGAACATACAGGAAGGAATATTGTCAAGCACAATATATGCTTACAAAAATTTGAGATGACTGAATATGGTTTAGATTTTATTCCAGATGACACTATTTGTAGGCAAGAACTTTTTGATTTCTTCTAAGGGTTTTGTATATTTTTTAGGTAAATGAAAGAGAAATGCATCTAAAAGGTGCATATACTTTCTGATATTCCTCTTCAAAATGGTGGACTAGCAGAGAAAGAGTCATCCTGCCCATGATAAATGGGTACTTTTTGATTTAGAGATAAAGTAAAAGAACAAATGGTCAGGGGTAGCACAGCCATAGTAAGTGGACCTTACATTTTTTCAAGGCCTTAGCTGGACTTCATTAAATTACAGTAGAATCCATTGCATTCTGCAGTCTTCAGACTGCTGACAGCTGTTGTAGTTTGTTCCAAATTTCAGACGAAACTGAAAAAGCTTTACAGCTGCTCTAACCTCTATCACCACGGAAAAAGTTGTCTTCATTACTGGAGAGTCCAAAGAGCCATTTCTCTCCTGTCCATCCAACTTATTTTAAGAGAAAACAACATGGACAAAAAAAAACCTGTCTGTTTCCAGCTGTAATGGTCATGTGAGCTTTGATTGCTAAGTCCCTTTAACAGAAAACCCCAAGAAAAAAGCTGGTCATTCCACAGTTTATGTGAGCTGCCCTCCAGTGCCAAGATCAGGCACCTTGCTGGGGTTATCCTTAGCAGTTGTGTCAGTACCAGCCAAACAAGCTAATGCAGCCACAGGCAGATGTGAATCTGAAGTTCACTTTTACAAATTAAAAATGTTCGTCTGCATCACATTTTTTAAGTAGGTATAACTTATTCATTCAACACAATGTGCTCTTGCAGCCAGTTGCTAATCCTACTGGTATATTGCCCTGCATGATGCCATCCATGTTCCTTGTGCTACTTTGCAATAGAACTTTCTGCTACACAAACCAGCCCAGTAAGAGGAACTGGACTGTTGTGTTCCCCATGCTCTTTTTGGGCCCAGCTAGCGGCCGCAGGGGAGGAGGGCAACATTCCTCTGGATCCAGGGAGGTAAAAGAACCTTACCAGAGCATGTTGACAGCAGCATGTTGGCAGGCAAGACACAACACAGCTTCTGAGGGAGTTGATTAGATGGGTTTATTCGGGGGTCCCACACCTGGAGGAAGCATGGCTCCCACAGGAGAGCATGAGGCAGGCAGGCCCAAGAAGAGGCCCAAGAGTGTCCCCAGAAGGAAGACAAGGAGACAGAGAGCTTAATGTCTTGTGAACCCACTTAAGAGAGTTCCAGTCAGGGGGCAGATCCAAGTCTTAGACCAATAGGATAGGGCAAACCAATAGAGCCTCCAGAATGGGGTGATGGGCAGGGGTTACAATGAATGACAACTTGGGGGAAGGTTTTAACTTAGTACCAAAGTATACATTTTTGAGGGTGAACAGAACAATCATTTAAGAAAAATGAATCACCACACTGGACAACAGCTTTTCTCCAAGCAAATAGTGAGAGCCTATGCAAAAGCCATGGAGGAAATCTGCAAAGATGAGTAGGTTCAATGCAGGTCTCTCTTCAAGGTTTATTTTGCATAAATTTTCACTGTGGAAAAATTGGCTGGATCTGCTTTGTTTCCATTTCCGTTTTTTTGGTTCTCCCTCATAGTTACTGCCTTCTGTGGGGGTGGGGAAAGCCCCGGTGGCTCTGCCATGGAGGGAGGCCTGCTAAGGAGAGATAAGGAGAGTTGCACAACCTCCTGCCAGACCCCCAAGATAAGAAAGTAACTTTTCAGTTACGGCAACTACATAAGGTCCCACAGGCCTCCAGGAGATTTTATGTAGATCTGTTGTAAACCATTGGCCTGTCCCCTTCCACTCCCACCCTGGTTTTCCCATAAAAACCCTCTGGTTTACCCTAGTCCTCAGGGTATCCCATCCCTGGCTCCCTTCGCTGGTACTGGACAATAAAGCTACTTCATGCAGAATTGCTACATGGGACCCTCTCTCTCTTTTCCCCAGGCCAGCTAAGAGAAGCAATCTCGCAGGGCATGAGCTGAAATCACTGAGAGCTGAGAAATCACTAAAGAGCTGCCTTGACCCTGTTGAGATGCTCTCTGCCAGCTGAGGGGGTGCTCTGGCCCCCTAGAAGGCTGTCTCTGGTGAGATATCCTTTCTGGAGTGGCTTTAGCCTCCTGGGTCTAGACTGCAGACCCGCAACCAGCTGGATCAGCCTTCTTTTAATCTCCATTGGAGCTTAAGAAGAAGCTGAGAATGCAGCTCCATTCCTTCAGAACAACAGTCAAAAGAATACTAATTAGTGTTTGTCTTTTGTTGTTCTCACACTTTAGTTGTAGTTAAGCCAAAATATCTGAGACCTTTGTCAAGAGCAGAAGAGTGCAGACACCCAACACATTTTTGTAAGATTAAGAAATAATTACTTCTTTCTCAGTTCCACAAGGGAAATTAAATCATGGTGTTTCAGGGAGGTGTAACATTATGCACCAACAAGTACTGCCCAGTATTTATGTCCTTCCCTGTGCATGAGGACATTCACTGCAGTCACACATTCACTGATCTCATTTTCAATGGCTCTCACTGTAATGAAAGCTTTTGCTATCCTGAACTCTCCAGACCTGGACCATTCCCTATGCATTTCTGCCTTGAGCACCTGGTTCTGGGAGCTACCATGATCCCGGGTACCACAAGAATATTGACCTTCAAGTGTGATAATGTATTAAAACTTCGTCTGACATAATGGTGAAAGAATACTTGCAATTTAAAAGACCATTGAGTGTCTTTAGCGACAGCTTGCTTGTAAAATCTGAAGTCCCATCTAACTAACAAATATTGCTTTCTCTGTTTCTCTGAATGCTCACCCAGGAAAAATCAACACAGACTCTCCATGTTTAGCAGGAAACTCCTCCTCTTGATTGGAAAGGTTAGCCACTACCGTATCACATGGCTGCTCTGCTGCAAAATATTAATTACATAGCTCAAATTATACCCATTAAGTCTTCATGGAAGGAGGATTTAACGAATATGACCCAGGACTCCTGATTTCTCCATCTACTCATGTCAAGAATTTAATATGCAACACTGACCAAATCACATTGTGACAATTGTGTTAAACTCCTCACAATAGTGATTACATACCTCAGTGAACACTATGAGGGCTTTAGGCATGTCGACACCAAAAAGGAACTATATATAGCAGTCTTCTCTCATAGAATTTTGAGTCAAATGATGTTAAGAGGCTTTCTGGGGGATACTGATGGTTTTCCATCAGGGCTCTAGTGATGGTTACCCTGAGGGTATTGGTGATCCTTGTTTTGGCCCTATGTGCTGACTTACTCCTTGTATTAGGCACGCAGATCTCCTGTGACTTCTGATGAAATGGTAACACTCTGGGTAAGAAAATTATGGAAAAGGGAATTTCATTCTGCTAGGATATATTTAGTAAGAGTTGGAATACAATAACCTAGAGTGACACTACTTTTGCTACTCTAACTAATATACAAACCCCCATGCAAATTCTCCTCCTGGCACATCCAGATGGCTGTGATGGACATTTTCCTGGACATTTTTCATAGCTTTTATGAAAGCTGCTGTGGCTTCAAGTGGTCAAACTATTGACAAGAGCAGGAGTTCAGTCTCCAAGCTAATTCCACTCCTAGAGAAGTCTGTGGACCCACCACAATATGGCTGAGTTTGTGCTAACAGCAACTTTCTCCAATCCTTTCTTTCCAGCTGTATATCAGAGGCACAGAAAAAAATATCAGCTAGTACAAACTGTCAGGTGCTCCTGACCTGGAAAAATATGAACTGAAGCTAAGGTAAAAGTCTGAACATACTATTAGCAATTCTCCAGAGTTTTCAGCATTTCATTTTCCACATTGGTAGAGGTAGACAGTGCTTAAAACATTTAAAAATGCCATTTGGCCAGAAATGTGCAAATTGTCACCTGTCTCAATCCTCAGTGAAAAATAAGATACCCACAAGTTGAACTTCAGCTGTGATGAATAGTGCCCTTGTCTTAAAGATTATGTTGTTGCAGATAAATGTTTTAATTCCCTTTTTGCTGCAGTAAAAATGTAACTGAAGCAGATTTTATACATAGCAGTGAAGGGATACACACATATATACATGTATGTAACATTCTAAGCTGTGTGCAACAGACATGCTAGAAAAAGGATCACTGTTTTAACCTTTTTAAAATAAACGTAATAGGAACTGGGACAATCTTAAGATTCTCTGATGGTTTTCAACTATTTACATTCAAACTACTTGTTGAATAGAAGATACCTTCACTATAAATAATAGGCATAGGGACTGGCAGAGCATTATAGTCAGAAGATTGAAGTTTAAAACATTTTCAATTATTTACAAACTATTCCTCACTGCAGGATACATATTAAGCTGCAGGTAATGGAACAGTGTACCAACAGTTTTCTTTCAGTGTTAAGGACTACTAAAGAAGATGTTTTTCCTTCTGAACAATGCAACTACTTCAGTAACACTTTACTATTCTTGAAGAGCAAAAAAACCTTCTTCAGCAACACACAAGTACAAGGATTTGAGATTTTGTTCAATCTAGATGCAAGATGAATCTTTATTCAGACATAAAAGTCCCACCATTGGGAGAATTTTTATGGATACTTTAGTATAATACAGAAGTAACCCTTCTCCAAGGATTGTTTTAAAGACGAAGTTAGAATTTGCAGATGGATTATTATATTTGATAGAGGGCTTAGCTGTGGGTCTAATAAAAATCACATGAAAGAGGGCAGGAGGGATAAAAATCAATAGTCCAATGTTCTTACATGGCTAGGAGGACTAACAACATAAACTTACCATGTTATTTACCAGTTTTTGATGCAAGCTGTAGAATAAGGAAGTGGCTTTAAAAGAAAAATCAATTATGAATCAGTTATTAACAACAGAGCATATTTTCAGCCTAAGATGCCTAAACACAGGCGTGCTGCTCTGTAGCTTCAAGTGACTCACACTGTTTATTGCTCACACTCACCCGCAGAATGGACAGGAATACACAGGTTTGGCAGCTTGACAGAGATTTGTGGAAAATCTCTGTCAGGTATCTCAACAACTGTCAGAAATAAACCAGATCTTGTTGAAGCATGGACAGCCAAGACATTTGTACCAGGCTTTCAAGCTAACCTACCAACAGTGAAAATTCAACATGTATGAAGACAGCCACAAGGTCACTACTGGACTTCAGTATGCACTCACCTTAGATCAGGAAATTTAGAAGAAATAAGTGAGAAATGAGAAAGATAAAATGGAAGACAGTGTATTAAATAAAAGCTACCCTAGTATTTAAAATCCATTACTTTCTTGGAAGAAACATTCTTGAGGAATTTCTCTGCTCTGAAAATTATAATTATTTCACTACTGCAAGCATCAGAAGTAATTCGTAACAATAACTGGGAATGCTTATGATGATCTCTGACTTTACAACTGGCTTTAAGGCATTAATATTTCTTGCATTTATTTAGTCTAATATCTCAGGTACATTCTGTTACTCAAAGATGGGTGTACATGCATTAACAGAAAATTGTAGTATTTCTAGGATTATTAAGCCAATTCTGGGAACTGTCCCATTTAGCACTCTAATTCTATCTGATCCAACAGAGCTTAGGTAGACCCAAACAATGCACTTCATGTATTCAAACGGTCATCACAAGCCACCCCCACAATAGCACTGGAGAGCATGGTGTCCCGGGAGTGCAGCTTCTGCAGGAGTCAGAACTAAGGTTTTGGGAGACAACAGATATTTCTCCATTTTCTCAGGGAAAGACAGCGCCCAAAATGATTAAAAACATAGTAGAGCCCCACGTTTCCCTGCTTATCCATCCTTTACAGGTGCTACACTAAAAATAAAGATTATCAGTGACTGAGGAAACAAATGCAGCTGTTTAGGGAGGAGACACATTTCTGCCTCATCGTGCTTCCTTAGGGACAGCAGAGCTGTTTGTTCCACCATATGGGCTGTTTCTCATAGGGTTTGATAATGTCCACATAAAGTTTGGTACCTTCCAAGTAGCATGACCTTAAATCCCAGCTCTGCAGAGTTTCAGGTCTTTGTTGGCTGGGGCAAAGTGCCTTAAGAAAACATGTCCCAGCATGCGATTTAGTTGTAAATGGAACGACATGAGGTAGAAGTCATTTTACAGAACTGTCAGCACTTATAAGGGTGTAAGTCTATAAATGTTATTAAACACATGTACAAGACTTTGCCCTCTCCCTCTTAAAAAAACCCAAACATTAAACAAACCCTCTCCCAGAACCCAGCATTCAAGACAAGGCCAAAAAAGCAGCATCTATTTAAAGATGGTAGAAATAAATTCATTCAGAGATTTGAAAAAAAAAAAA
>WEIU01015737.1:1405-18374 GCA_013389925.1 Aegithalos caudatus
GAACTGAATCCTGTGAAGCTTTTACTGAATCTTATAATGCAGTAGGTTCTGTTTCAAATATAAAATACATATTTTATATATCAAACTGGTTTGAGAGAAGGTAGTGCTGAAATTGCTTCTACGGGAATTGCCTGTTCTTCTGCAGAGAAACGAAGAAAGAGATGTGTGGAAAAACATGCCCTAAAAGGGGCAAGAAGGGAATAAATCTGATCTTGATGCATTGACAGATGTACCTCTAGCCACCTCTTCTTTAAAATCCTTTTGGTAATCAGGGAAAGTGAAACAGCTTAAATAGAAGTGTATCTACAGAAGAGTGGGTGCTGGTAGGCTGGATCTAGGCAATTACATCCCTACTGGTCATGATTAGCACCTTGCATGTCACCAAGAGACCCTCAGATACTTAATATAGGTCCAGTATGTCCCCAGTTGTGCACTCTACTGAAATGCAGGGCTCTTAAAGAAGAGCTTATTCTAATTTAGCAGCAATTGCTGAATAATTTTCAAATAGATGATGATGTTCTAGACAGTGCAGTTTGGTGATGCAAATGGGTCATGATAGCAGTTTTTCTAGCTAGAAGCAGTCACAGCATTCTAGCAGATGCAAGTAACTTAATAAAACTGTTACTGCTGTTCCACAGGTTAATCTGGTTGATATTTCTGAAGTTTGTTGGTTGTTGATAAAGGCCTTTTATTTACTTGCCTCTATTTACTAACCACATTTTCCTGGTGAAATAATCAATTTATTATTAATTGAATAGAATTTTAAGCTATGTTTTAAGCCAGTGGAGTTGTCATTATGGCTGTCCATATCCACCATCCCCACTGGTTCTTTGTACAGATTTCCTCTTGCATCTCCACAGTGCCTAGATAGTCACTCCATCTTGGTTTAGCTTCCAAAGTCTTTCCTGCAGTACATGACTGCTTCCATGTTAATTGCTAGAAACAGAGTATTGGACCATGTGAGTATTCCTCTGAGCTGATTTATTGCTAAAATCTGCATGCTTCTGAAGAAGAATGCAGTTAGGTCAGATAATACCAATCCAACTGAAGATAACTGAAGATGATGTTGTGTTTTTTTTTTTTTTCTTTCTAGAGATAATTTTTTGAACTAAATGAGTGTAAGTTGTTTCTCTTTCTGTTCCTAAAAAATGGAAGCAATATTGCACTGATTTCCCTGTCAATAGCTGCAGTAGATTTCTTCAAAAAATGAAAATAGCTTTGACTTTACCTTAGTTTGTTGATAGCATCATTAGAGGTGGAATCTGTGAATTTCTATTTCCTGTGACTTAAATTTAACTTGTCAGAAACTCTCAGCAAAGTATCCCAGTGCAGCACATGTTCTTTTAGACAGACTGGTAGGCCAAATCTTCATTAAAAGATTTCTGTACAGCTGTCCTTTAAGCTGCTTATATAGTTTCATTTTTCTGAGCTGATACTGAATTCTGATTCCCAAATAACCTCCTATAAAATTTTGGACAGATTAGGCTTCCTGCCTTCAATATATGATGAATAAGGTGCTAATTATTGAGCCCTGAGGTGACAGGTTACAATTCTGCTTGTTTCTGAGATAATTAAGATATTTGTTATGGGTTTTGGTTCCCTTATCTTCCATATATTGGCTTTTTCCAGACTCAGATTTAATCCTGAAACCACCATATTTCCACCATCATATTTCATTTTACCACTACTTTTTGCTTTGCCTTAATGAAAACCAAAAACATTGTGTCCATAAACTCACTTCTTTCTTTCTTCATACGTTTCAGGCAACTGCACAAGTTCTTGAAAGCATTTTCTTTTTCAAAAAATGTTTTATGTAATCGAGCTATTTGAGTGTCAAAAACTATTGGTGGTTGGTGATCTTATTTCCCTGACAGATATTATTAAAGCTTTAGGAGGAGATGGAGTTCTTTATTGGATCATCTTATAGAGCCTTAAAAATAAACAAGCCTTTGGCCTTTCTTCTTATCTCCATTGTGGCTGCTCTGGCATAGATACTAAATAATGAAAGCTTTGGCAAATTCTGAACTTGTATTCACAGTCATTCAGGTTAAAATGCTTTATAAAACTGGCTCATCATAATGAATTTATGATTAAAACAGGATTAGCTGATGTTTTTAAATTCTGATGTGTGTTGAAGCTACATGATAATCCAAACTTTCTCTTTTATTCTTTTATGACAGCACAGTTCTAATAATATTAGGGGCTTGCTGACACTTCAGAGAGGTACTTAAATCCAAGCTGACATGAGTTTCATTACAAACCCTATTGATAGAAACATGTTTAGCTCTTACTGGGCAAGAACTTAATGTTGGACTAAACAGCCTTATAGTGTGCTCTTTGGTTGTGTGCTGAAAGACTACCACTGTGTTTTTGCTATTGTATGTATTTTATACTTAAGGCTTCAAGCAACCATCTGGTTACCTCCTTTTGACCTATTTTTGTATTTATGACAACAGCTTTGAGGATTTTAATAATATGAGGGCACAACTAATATGTGGCATAGCTGAGAGGAGACAGTGGCACACTCCTTGAATTTATATGCGTTGTAAGACATGTCAGGCAACAGTAAATGATCTCATTTTTCCCGTGAAATAATCCTAGTAGGCATTCTTCATTTGCTTATATGTGCCTGCCTGTCAGGAGAATGAGTGTAGGAGGGAAGGGAAAAGAGGAGTGCAATCTTTTTACAGGTGTATTTTATTACAAATATAAGCTTCATTAATTTGCGCTTTAAATAAGTAAGCTTCACCTAAGAGCTGCTGACCAAAATATTCAGCAAACAGCTTTGCTGTAAAATCTAATATTTGGTTCTCTGACAATTTAAAAATGCATTTAAAATGTCTTTTTCTCTACTTTTTCGTAGCATATCTTTGTGATTTTAGCTGTTATATATGTGCAAGGTAGAACTGTCTGGGTTTTGGGGGCACATTGTTATTATGTGCACCGCAGAATAGCTGTGGTTGCTATATTGTCACTTCCCTACGTTTGTTTTTAACTGAGGAACTGGGTTTTTGATGTGGCTGAAGATGTATTCCAAAGCCTCACAGTTATTTGATAGATGTTTGATGCTCTCTTAAAGGACTTCTGTTTCTGATCTGGCTTGCTTGGTGGGTATGTGACAGGAGGAAATCACACTGTGTGCTCAGCGTGAGGAAAGCATTAAGGGTTGCTGAAGCTGGTAGCCTGATAACAACTAGGTTGCTGCAGCTCCATATCTCCAAGCTCCAGCCTGGTAGTGCATGTGTTTGCAGTAGGTACCTGGACAGTCACATGTGTACAGAACACACTGCCAGCCCCTCAGATCAGTGCAGGCAGAAACACTTGCCTGATGTCTAGATTCTCTCTTGAGCTGGGCTGTCTTCCTAAAGAGTCACTTAGACATGTCTTCAAGATCTTTTGTATTGTTAAGACAAACTGAATAAATACAATTCATGCTACTTCATTTAGGGATAAAATTCTTTCCCATGTCCTCCCCTGGATTATAAAGGACGGTGAAGTTTATGAGATAAGTAGCAAAAGGAATTTGCAGAGAAAGCAGTTGCTGTGTCTGTACAGCTGTAGCTGTGGTTAAGGCAGAGAGAAAAATGGTGGCAGGACCACCAGAACCAGGAGAAGCAGATGTTGCACAGATATGGCAAATACTCTCTCCTCATTTTTATGTTCCTGCCTTTTTATTCTTTCTCTTCTGTAGATATCTTATATCTTACTGCAATTTCTCTCTGTCCTCCAAATGGTGCTTTTTAATTTTTTTTTGGCTGGTTGAATGGGGATCCAAGAACTTTTTTCATAAAGAAAATTGAATAGACAGAAGACTGTGAGTCTTGTAAAAATGAAAAGATGAACCTGGATGGACATTTGAGCTGTTGTACCCTGGCTTATAGGTGCCAAAGAGAAATATACAAGGGAGAAGCAAAATTGAGAATGAGCACCAGAGAGAAAAATAATCTAAAATGTGGATCAAAAGGTATGAGGAGTGAATTACAATTGTCCCAAGGCTGTAAAAGACTGTCTTGGACTATCAAGTGCGAATGTGTGTAGGAGGCAGAGAGTCATATTTCTCCTAGAGAGAGACTGTTGTCTTGTGGACTGAATCACAGATTTCCCCTGTCTCAAAATCTGTGTACCTTCAGAAGATGTTTGGGTGTTCTGGTTTTTGTGTTTTGGTTTTGATTTGTTTTCTTTTGTGGGAGGGGAAATGTGGGTTGAGGTTTCTGAAACCACTTGTTTCTGCTTATTTGGAAGAGACTTGTGGGCAAAGGCGGTGAGGAGGCTTGTAGCTTGGCTATGTCAGCATGGTCGAAGCAAGAGCCAAGGAATGAATCAGAAACTCTTGGAGGAGGTGATGGGGTGAGAGAGAAGTGGAGTTGAGGCAGGAGTGTGTTACAGAAAAGATACTGATCTGTAATCCTGCACTTCAGAAGCATGTGATTCTGATTACTGTGGGAGGTGAATGGGAAGTCACCGAGGGATTTAAACAGGCATGTTTAATTTAAATGATAAAAAGAATAAAACACTTTTACTCAGCACTGCAGCTCTAAATATAACATCTATTAGTTTCCTGCATATTGTTTCTTTAATGAGTGATTTAGGAGAGCATGTGGGCTGTCAGAGCCATGCATGAGAAAGGTGCCAAAAACTAATTCAGGTAGAAAGTCCCAGTTACGCCAACGGACTGTGCAATGTGCCTCCTCTTACAGATCAAGGATAGGCTTAGAGAAAGGGTCAAAAGATGAAGTGCAGAAGCAAATGAATAAGAACATCCAATCACTAGAGTAAATGGGATTTTATGGACATATTTGTAAAAATAGTCCTTGCATAGCCACAGAAAAGGAAGTTTTAAAGTGAGGTGACTGAGACTGTATGAAAATGTTATGTTCTCTAGCTGGCTATTCCTTGGAGTTTCAGCTCTTGTTTTAGTAAATCACCACAACGTCAAAATATGAAATCACCTGTGCATTATAGAGACTGTCAAGGATTTGGTTTTTGTTAGTGGCAGGTGAGATAAAGGAAAGTTCAAACTTCCCATATGTTTCAGTATTCTGTTTATGAGTTGTGCATAGCTACTAAAAATCTCCTGTAATTCTTAGTGTGGTCCAGAAATAACCATATCAAAGGCTTTTGAAAGTCAAGTTAGTTATAGTCCCTCCTAAATTGTCACATGATGAGCAATAAATAGACCAAAAATCCCTAGGGAGGAAAGGAACAAATAGGAATAAATAGTTGGGTTTTGTTGTATCAAAGTAATTGTAATGTGGCACAGGCTTCCAAAGGACCTATTTCCTTTGGTTTGAAAAGTAGGTAGCAAAAGATGTAGGTGATGAACTGGTTTAAGTATTTTTTCAAGATCAGACAAAAATAGAAAATCTCACTGCTTTCTAGCTAAGCTAGATGTCAGGCTATCATGATCACAGACCAAAATTAATGTTGGAAAGTGTAAAGTAATGCATAAAAAGAAAAAAATTGAATTACTCCTACGTATTGCTATGTTTTACATTAACAGCTTTTCCTAGTATAGGATAACATACTGTAGTCACCTTAGAAAAACTTCTGCTATTGTAAAATAGTGTCTTTAAAATGAAGCATAAAAAATGGCACAGCAGTACCTGTACATCATTGTATAAATCTGCATTATCACCTGGAACACTGTTGGATGGTCTAAAATATGACAGGAATAGCATGCTTTGGGGAAAAGCTTAAAGCCATTAAAGGCATGAAAAGCTATCATTTGAGAGATGAAGGGAATTCAGGCCTTTTCTAGGTTGACTGTGACTTGACTAAAATAGGATTCGTATTTTTCTTCCAGTGTATTTGTTTCAAAGACTCTACATACACTTGTACAGGGTAAAAGGGTGAATTACTAATTTATGCTCAAAGATAACAAGCTTTTCTTTAGAATACCTAAAGGGGAGTGCACAGAAACATATATGTACATCCATGTAGTTGTTATTATGTTTACAGTGACTACCTAAATGAATAGAACATATTGCTGCAAAATGCATGAGTGCAGCTGCCTAGGATGCCCAAGGTGAGCAGTGCTGCTTTCTAGCTGTGCTAGTTGATTTGGAAATGATTACCTGTGAACCTTGGAAATGATACCTGTGTTGCCATTAGGTAAACAGTGTTTCAAAGCATTAGTAAAGCAAAGATTAGATGCAAAGCAGGTATTTTCACCTCTTGAGGTTTACCTTCCTAGTTAGTTGAGATCATATGAGGTCCAGATCTGGGTTGAATTCACCTGTTTTAATCTTCTCCATCTTAGGTTTCCTTTTCCCCTTTTCCTCAGAAGAGAGGGAGAAAGGAGAGAAGGGATGGTGCTGGTGGAAGCAGAGCAGTGCTGTGAAGCTTCATTTCAGTAAATACTGGCTTTAACCACATACTGAGGAAGGATGGAGGACATAACAGATTCTGTCTTGAACCAGGTGCCAAAATTGCTTCCAATGTGACTCAGACTGGAGGAGAGCCGTACTTTCTTGTAGCAGAGCTAGACAAAAACTGTTCTAACAAAGGAAAATTTTCGCCATTTCCTTCTGTAGAAGGAAACTCAGATTTCTCTTTCTTTCTCATGTGGTTGACTAGGGAGACATGTTGGTTTTCCATTTTCGAAGGCCTGGATTTTACTTATTTTTTTAAATTTTTCTGGAAAACTGTGAAGCTCTAGGCTAGCCTGGAAAATATTTTTAACTCTGTTTTATGGGCCAGCTGCGATTGGGATTCCATTGAAAGTATTACAGCAACAAACTCTAAGTCTGGTATGGCCTAAAAGAGTTTACAGACTTGAACAGACTATTTGTCCAGAGAACTTGTGGCTGCTCTATTCCTGAAAGTGTTTAAGGCCGGATTTGATGGGGCTCTGAGCAACTGGGTCTAATAGAAGGTGTCCCTGCTGATAGCAGGGGGGCTGGAACTAGGTGATTTTAAAGGTCCCTTTCAACCCAGGCCATTCTATGATTTAAAAAAAAAAAGAGTATCAGATACTGACATCACAAGTTTTGTGATTCTAAAACCTGATGCCTTCATCTTGCCTTGCTAGGATGTGGTTGCCCTTTAGCTAAACATTAATAATGAAGGCATGTAAAACTGCCTTCTCAGACTGAAAGTTTGTACAACTTTTCTGAGTCTTTAAAATCATCACACTGCTAGGCAGTGCTAGATATGCTTCCATGTCAGGTTGGATGAAAGGAGCTGCTTCTGTCTCAGCTACGACCTTTCGTTTAGGCATGCATCCATGTCTCTTTCCTTGTATGACCATACAGCTACCTGTGGCAAAACCTGAAAAGTAGCCCTTGCCAACTTTAAGTGCAGAGGTCATTTGCTCAAATGAATGCATGTGTGCTTGTCCACCTCCCTGTAAAATTCAAGGTGCTTATTATGAGTAAAGTCAGTCACTTAAAGAGACTCCACGGTTGACCTCTATTACTTGCAAGTAGGTTCAGGATATGCTGTGACACAAGATGAAATTTTGGAAGCTGCATAAAGGCTTCCTTGAAAATGTTTCTGTTTTCCTGATACTGGTTGTGCTTTAAATTATGAAATGTATGTGCTAAACCTACATCTGCAAAGAAAAACCAAATGGGAAGCTGTAGATGATGTTTACTTTGGGAATTTTGGCTCTACATACCTGAATCTTTTAAGCACAACATCTAGATTAAAGCATTTATGAAATTTGTCACTAAGCCTAATGCTCTTTTTCCAAGGAAATCCTCTGTGACATTTCTAGAAGATAATTATGGTCTGTTGTAGGAAATGGAATGATAAGTAAAAGATTATCTTAATAAACTATAAAAACATAATTATGGTAAAGCTTGAAGTAATCAAATGTGTTTTGAGTCCACTGAAGGACCATTTACTGCATATTAGATGTTAATCTTGACATAATTTTTGTATTAAAGATAAGCACCATGCACAGAAATCATTTCTACTTCATGCTATTTCTGTTGTCCTTAGTTCTTGGTTTTGTATTACTTTAAGACGTGGTAGTATAGATGCATCTTCTTTGCCAGAGAGTGAAATAATAGAGCAAGCAAAGGCTCACAATCTACTGTCCCAGTTTGCTGCTGTTTGTTTCCTGCCAGGTTTAGGATTTTGCAAATGACCTTTCAAGCCCTCTCTTTTAAATTGCCAGAAAATGCATGGTTATACTAGAAGGACAAACCTTGTTTGTCACAAGTCAGTCTGTAACATACAAAAAAACTCCAGCAAACCAACAATTCTTTTCTTCCTCTGTCCCAGCCTCCTCAAAGGTTTTTTTGTTTACTTTAGGAAACAGCAAATGAATATTTTTAGTTTTTTGTCAACCCTTTACATCTTCAGTTTTAAGCAATCTTTTGAAAACGTTTCTATCATAGTAATCTTTGGTATACCCAAAGTGATTGTGTGTGTCAGGGGGTCTGAGCTGAGGGTGGTCTGGTGCTGGAAGTTGAGATGCTGCAGTTCAGTCCCATGGCTGAAGCTCACTGAAAGCTCAGAGCATCAGCTGATGCAGCAATTCTTTATGTGGGTCAGCCTTTACAGGAAGAAAGCAGACCATGTAGTGCAAGTTATGTTATCCTGCCTACTTAATCTTTTCAGCTTCTTCTAATCCTTTTGCAGGGTAGCTATGTATATGATTTGCCTGGGTAGCACTTCTGGTGCCATAATTAAAGAACAAGTTGTCCAGTTCCTTGATGACACAATATCAGAAGTAGCTTTGTTCATACTTGAGTTAGTCTCGTTTAAATTATGTTGTTCCTAAGAAAATATGATGGTGTTTTTATGCAGCTGTGCAATCTTCTAAAAACTGAATTAATTAAAGTATGATGAAGGATTCTGAGCTTTCATTTTAAATTATTTACTATACACATACTTAAATTCAGTGGCCAAACTTCAAATCAAGAACCTTGCTCCTATAAAATCAAAATGTCTACAATTTTTTTTCACTGAAAGAAAAATCTAGAATTCTAACTAAAATTATTTTAGGTTCATGATGTTTTACTCCAAGTAAGAGAATGTTTCATTTCTATAGCCAGTATCTTTTAAGAGAAGAAAAGGATATGAAAATCTAAGCTTCTGACTGTTAACAAAAATAACCATCAGACTAGGAAATTAATCTGTCTCTCTCTGTGAAAGCTTATGCCAAAATGCACTTTCATGTGATGGTAAAGGCACTGTCCTGGTAGAGAAGATGTAGGAGAATCATGAGGCGAAGCAAGACTGCATGATTCTCTCTTGTAGACCAGATGGATACCCCTCATTACTGTGTATTACTTAAATAAGTGACTCTCTGTAATTTCATGCACTTCCTGAATCTTGTTTCTGCTCTTCAGCAACCACTAACTGCAACCACTAACTGCATCCCTTGAAAGACTTCCACACCGACCCCCTTCAAAAAAATCCCAACAGAAAAAAAGAAAACAACAGAAAACCCATCTCTGTACCTGCTTTTATTAATAATTAGTAGTTTGTTCAGACTAATCTTCTAAGGTGCTGTCTCTTCAAAAGCTGGTTTTTGAACAAATTGGTTACTTCCTATCAATTGCATGTCACTAACTGAAGTGGACTCTTAAGTACAGATTATGATGCAAGTTAAAAAGCAGATATGTAAAACAGTTTCTTTTTCCTTATCCTCCGTTTTAATCTGTTGTATTGATTTCCAAGTTGGAAGCTGCTTAGTATTTTGTAGACCATGTCAATAATTTAAAATATTCATGATTATTTATAATTTTCTACTGAAGTGGTGCTCTACCAATTTGTATCTAGTAGAAGGGGAATGTGAAGGAATAGGGCTGTTTTGTGATCTGATTCCTTCTTGTGATACTATGAAACTGCCACCTGCACCTGATTTTTATGGGGCTCATTAAGCCAAACGAAAAATGAATACATCCATGTCTTCATTGTGCAATAGCCTTGAGGATGCTAAGATATCCAGAAGGTATACTTCACAGGCTACATGACATCATGCTCTAAACCTGCAGCTCATGCACGTTTTTAATTCCAGTGCAGCCTCTTATTTTATATTTTAACACTGGAACACCTCACTTAACATGCACATGTTGTTTGTACAGAAATTCAAGCAGGGTTGAATTTTCCAAAATTGAAACTTCCACATTTTATCCCACAGATGCCTTAAAATATTTGTGTCTATTTTAGTGTTTTTGTATGCATACTCCCCAATAGCATAATTTCAATGCCATGCTGAATGATTTTACTAGAATTTAGACTACACTTCAGTTACAAACCACAGTTTTAATTAGCGCACAGATGCATGTAGATGAGAATAAAAAATAAGATAATTTGGATTATATTTAACCACTATGTTAATTTTCTTCTTCCCCATGCTATGATAATGTGAACAGCAAATGGAGGAGCTTAGTTTGCCGAAATGGTTATTTAAAACTTAGAAATAAATGTTAAGCCTTAATCTATTTCCTCAGGATATTTTTATTACAGGCATTAACATAACTGCTGTTCTCTGAAATTTACTTCATTTTAATGTTGTAACTGAAAATATGCAATATCTGTGATTAGCAAGGCTGTAACTTGCTAATGTAACTGTGTGCTTCTATATTGTATTGTAGTGTATTTGGATTCTCATGCATCTGCATTTCTAGATTAGTATCTTTCCTAATGTTACAGATCTGTTTTCTTTCCTTTCCATGCAGTAAGGAATGGAATTTTTCTATTTTAGACAGCACATTATTCAATTCTCTTGGCATACACTGCTCTGATTTATGTTGGCTTATTTGCTTGAAACGTACTTCAGTGCTCTGAAAAATTTTGGATTTGTGGGATCTTGTTTTCAAAAGTGGGATCTTCTTTCACTATTATCCTATTAACATTATACTGATCTTAATGTGGTTTTGGTGGCTATCAATTTGAATTTGGGCAAATATTCCTGGCAGAAATTTTAAGATGATTACAAGAAATCTGGAAGTAGTAGAGAAGAAAATAGTCTCAAGTATCTTCATATGTTGGGTATCACAATATGGTCTGTCTAGGAGAACCTCACGGTACAAAAAGGACTGCAAAGAGGACAGCTTGGATGGATATAAAATTACTGGATCAAATTGATTTAAATTAACAGGCAGAAAGCTTTAATCAATTTAAATTTTACTTTTCATTGAGCTTTTTAAAAGCACATTGAGAGGCTTGTTCACTGAATTTTTAATAGCTTCCAGGACTGGCGATTCTGCAGCTGGTTGGGACAACCTGTTCTGGGGCTTAACCAGCCTCACTTAAAAAATACCCAACAAAACACAATACAAATCAGAAAAAGCAAACTAACTCCTTTTTTTTCTGGTCAGATTTTATAGTGTTCCTACTTTTCCTTGTTCAATAGCTATGCATCTTCAAGAACAGTCTGACTCACTCTTCTCTACCTTCACATTAGGTTAACTGTAACTGTAATAAGGTCTATTTTTTTTAAGTGGCTGAAGAAATGCAGTTTTTTAGCTTCTATTTGTAATATCACATGCTCAAGCCCTCTGATCATCCTGGTGGCTCCTTCCACTGGACTTGTTACCCCATTCTCAGCTAGCAGGGCAGTTACTAAAACCTGGTTCAGGAAGTGGTGGCAAACAAGGGGCTGTGCCTGTCAGGTCATCCAGCAGCCCTCAGATGGGATGAGCACCCTTGTCTGGTATGGAGGCACTCCAGGGCAGCTGCTCTGACCAGCTTCTTATGGAAGTCCTTGAGGGGGATTTAATGTTTGCCACGAAGTTTACTGTTGTGAAGATACTTGGTATGACATAGTGTTATGTTTTGATTTAGTAGAGACATACTGCAATATGCTGAAATCACAACACAAGCATGACATAGCAGTTACAATATACACTTGGATCACTATGCAAAAGTGATTCCCATTACTGATCTATATATGCCCACTGTCAGGATGGTGGGCATCTGCAGTTCACCAGGAAGGTATATGTGGGCTAAAGCCCTTTCAAGCCTATTGCTCTCTTGAGAGCTCCTTGTGTTGGTTTTTTGGTTTTACACTTTTTGTGTGACTGAGTCACATCACGTATGTACTTCTCCCCCTGCTGGCCTGGCTAGCTGGGGGAGACCTTATATGCTAGTAATTATTTTAAGGCTGTTTGCATAACCTGATGACTTACTGGTACAGCCATATATCTAAAGGAAAACTCACCCTCCAGTCCCCCTTATGTGGACATAAGTTTGACTTTCTTTATGCCTCTAGATGTTCGTTCTTGTATTTCTTCCCTGAGTTCATCACCCTTGGCCATCTCCTCTGAGCTTCCTTTCCTTGTAGAGGTTTGTTCATCAGCCAGGCAGGCTGTATCTCTTTGGGACTGTTGTAAATATGTTCCTGGTGGGCCTGTGAACACCTGTAGAGATGCCTGCCTGTATCAGCTGCTCCTCACTTCCAAGCTCAACACATGTTTTGCTAATTTGAGGTGAATGTGTCCAGCTGCACAAAGACAAACAGAGTCATAATGCTGTCAGGTAAAAAAGGAGGGCGAAAAGCTTGCAGGTATCATTAGTACCCTAAGCCCCTGATATACTCCTGGCAGGTACCTGAAGGGCCACAGGAGAGGGCAGCAGCCTCATCTACCGATTGATGATCTAGTTGAGTTGTTGTGAAGGGCTTGAGTCTATGCCAGTGAAAACATGGAGCCAAGTTCCAGGCGTTAATTGGATCCCTTCTGACTATGCAGGTGACATTGCAGGTGGATTTTAAAATAAATACTTGCACCTGGTCACAGTCCTTTTTGTCTCAGTGGGGTTGGAAAGATGTATTTGGCACGATGGGTGCCCAGAACTTTGGGATTAGGCATGTCAGTATAGGAAGAACCAAAAGGGAAGGGTCTTCATAGGCTTGTAAGGGTTAAATCATTTGCTCTAGGAAATCTAGCAGTCATTCCAAGATTCATCACCTCAATTTTGACACAAAGAAAGAGAATACAAAATTTCTTATTTGCTATCTGTAATAATAATCTGTTCAGTTTTCTTTGATTATAAAAAATAGCCATGATGAGAATATATTTTCATAGAACTAGAAATCAGGGAATTTTTTTTTTCACCTCTGCATTTCTTGCAGTACAAAGCAGTATGCGCATTACAGTATGTTTGATCTTTAAAGGAAAGTTATGATACCCTCTACTGGCTATTTTTGGAAATAAATCTGAGCTATAACTGACCAATTTAGAGTCAGCAGCAATTAAACTTGATCTGTACCACGGTTTTAATGTGGTCTTTCTTTTTCTTTTTTTCTTATGGATTTGTGAGGAGTTTGGGTTGTTTTGGTATTTTTTTCTCTCTTTTGTTCTGCCCCTGCATTCAGCAGAGTAAATCTGACTGTGATGGAACTTGTATTTTTGAATGCAGGTTGTTATGGCTTTCAGAACAACAGCTCTATAGGTACAAATGAAAATAGCTAGATGTTATCACAGCTCTTGTTGCCTAGTAACCAAACCCCAATGTGTAATTCAGCGAGATAAATTTGATGCACTTTGCCTCTCTTTTCCTTTTTAGAGGTAGAATATAAGATACGTTTAGACTTGAATGTTTTGTTGTCTGATAACTAAAATGTATTGAAATCTCTAACTTTGAGAGCGCAGCTACAGTGATCTCAGAACTGATGTAAATTTCCCGTTATGAAGAGTGATCTGGTTCTTGTAACATTCCTTTACTGTTCTTATAAGTAGGCTAGGGCAGCTCTGAATACAAATATTAAATTATTTTTCTCCATACCATTCTCAAATGTTATCTTTTCATTTTGTATTCTGATTTGATCGTGATTTTACATATTTTTCTACTGGATCCATTTATGTGGCCAAGGATTGTTCTCAGAATTATTTGTTCAACTATACTGATAATATGCCTAAAATGATCTAGGACTGTCCTTGAATTAGTTATTGAATTTTTGAGCAGGTATGAAATGTTTGCTTCATTGGAACAAGTTGTGTAAATAAACACTTGTAGTAGATTTCTAGCATTGATTTTTGCTATGTAAGTTAATGATTAGATCTTGTCATAGAATTAATTATCAAATGAATTTTTCTACTTACTGTTATAACTAATTGTACTATGTTCTGGTAATATAAATTGTATTAGTAACATTATCTTAACATTTACATAAACATATACTAAAATAAAACTATTTCACTGTACTCTTTCAACCTTGTAATTAATAACCTTTATGCATACTAAAGTTGTTTTGAATTGTGACACTGACTTTTATGCTTATTACATTTTTTCCACTTACTTTGTTAGACTTATTAAATATTTTCAAGAATTATCTAAAATTTAAACTAATTTTTAAGTATTTTGCTTAGCAATAATCAGTGTATCTCAGTGCAGTCACATTTGTGTCTTTTCTACATTTCTCTTTCATTAACAGTTGATATTCAAATCAAACTCTCATTAAATGTATGATCCTTCATTTTTCCTGCCTATATTGCCTGCCAGACAATATTGAATTTTCCTGTCTATTTCCTGGCAGACAGTCTTGAATTATCATTCTTTCAAAAAGGTTACAGAGTTCTGGGGAAGCTGAATTCTGTTCTTACTGGAATCTCTTGCATAAAGATGCTTATTTTTATGCTAACAAAAAAAGAAGTTACAGCGTCCAGTGCTTGCATGCAAATAAGATTTACATATTCTATCATGGTCTAGAAAACTTTCTTTTAAAAATATCCAACACTGAAGGCTTGGAAATTAGATGTAATTGTGAAATTCTGGGAAATGTAAGAAGGAAACTTGTGAATGAATATTGGGAAGAGTTTAAATAAAGCGTGAGTTACAGTTTGTGGAATGACTTCCCCAGTGAACACAATGGTAGAGATGTTGCTTGTTATTCTAAATGGTATCTGTAGGGAGGTAAAATCGTGCTTGTGCTGGGTTTTAACTTCTCCAGTTGCATAACGTTGAAATCTTCCTCTTTGTTTTAGTCTTGTTTTTTTAATGGTTTGTTTTCTTAATATTGATAATACTCCTGTATAACATTAGAGTTGAAGCTGTTGCTTCAATTCACCAGCTGTTGCTTCTCCTTTCAGGTACTGCTCCCAGCAGCTGGTCTCTTGCAACTGCAGGATGTGAAGAGGACTTGCTGTGAATTTTTGGAATCCCAGCTTCATCCTATCAACTGCCTGGGGATTCGTGCTTTTGCTGACATGCACGCATGCACAGATCTCTTGAGCAAGGCCAATACATATGCAGGCAAGTTATCATTAGTAGAGCACACAGCTTGATATCTGTCAGTGTGGGTGGGTTCCATGCAATCCAATCCCACCCGGAGGAACCCGAGTCTTATCCAGGGTATTGCAGATCTCCTGATGAACACTACATTTGATATTAATATCTTCAAGAGAAATAAAATGTGCTGGCTGGCCCATAGTTATATTTAAGCTGAATTGAGCAGCATCTTCACAAGACTATTCTAACTCTGCAGAGTCCAAGCCATTTCTAATCCAGAAAGAAGGTAGTTTCCTGTTTAAAATTTTGCACGGTCACTTAGGGGAGGAAATTAAGAAAGAAGGATTAAAATTCTGACAACTACCACAAGTCAAAGTATGAAGAGATTACATGGGGGAGAAATAAGAAAAAGGCATTGGGAGGAGGGGTAGCCCTTGCACTGCACTAGTGAAGAAGCAAGAAATGTAATGTTGGGTGTTATATTATCAACTTACCTTCTGAAAATTCTGCTCATCTAGCTGAAGACTTGAAATTTCCTACTATAAAGGGTACCTATACCTCTCATCCACTTGAATTTTTTATTTCATCTGTCTCCCCAGGTCTCCTGTTTTCATGCTTGGTACTAACCTTGTCTTTCCTCCATAACCAAACCACCTTCCATTTCTGTCAAAATGCTTCCCTTATTGTCATCATATTCTTGGAGTACTTCTGGCCTGTATGACAAGCTGCCAGCTCAACTCCTAGTGTGTATTTGCTGTGTCTGTGGGGTGGATTTTAAAGCAATGCACACTCTGTTCTTACTCTTGAGATAAATATTCTGTTTGTAGTCAGGGTGCACAGTTGGGTCCACTCTGCTCTGCATTCCTCCTCCTAGCACTGACAGAACAAGAGCAATACAAAAAAGACAATTAAAAATAAAATGTCCTGATAAGGCTGTGGAAAAGAAACACATACGACTGCATTGCTTTTCTTAACTTTCCTAAAATGTACAGTGACCAATTAGCATAATTAGCAATTAGTACAGAGTTAAAATTGAAGATTTTCCTGAAATAAAGCACTAAGTGCTTCAACTCAGGTCCAAGTAATAGGCTTTTTATTGCCTTGAATAAATTTAGACCTCAGAAAGGCAAGGATTTTGATGAATGCTTTCAGTTATCTTCATTCCTAGACATTCTGTTTTGTGGTATAGATTTTTTTAAAAACTCGTGGGAGATTATAATATTTCTATCAAGAACAATTGATATATCAATTTAAAAAATTCAAAAGCTTTTCAGATTGTTTTTGAAAGTACTGGCTTTTGTAATGCTTACCTTACTCAAGAAGTTGTGATGTGTACATGACTGAATGACTTTGTGATATTTCTATTTAGACATCTATGTAAACGATTTTAATTAAATCCTTTTGTCTTTTGAGTAATACAATATTAAATCAAAAAACCTATTACATTTCTGACCTTTTGTGCAATAGGAAATAAGACATACATTTATTAACTACAGTTAATGTTCAGATATTTCATGTTTTAGGGAACACGTTTTGATACAGCTGTTGCTGAATTTTGAGTTTTAAATTATTTTTTCCAACTTCTGTTCTGACTGGGCCTTAGTTACTTCTAAACTACTTCAGTTCTAAACAATCTTTTTCAGTTAAGTAGTTGAAGCTTATATTTGTATAGATTACATTTTAGAAATATGAATTCTAAGGCCCTGGCATGACCTTGAGTGCAGTATTGGTTAAATATGTTTTGAGAGCACAGGAACTGTGTCCACCTGTTAACCCTCCTTCCCAGGGTCATTTTGTTCAGGCATCCTTTGCTGCGCTCAGAGATTGTCTGCCAGCAGAA
>WEIU01015739.1:713-36115 GCA_013389925.1 Aegithalos caudatus
TTTAAAAATTCCTGTGAAAATATTATTTCTAAATATTTTTGCTGTTGAATATTATTAAAAATCCTAAGAGATTGCCTGTTTTAAATATTGTCTCCTGGTCCAGATGCTGCTTTCATAGAAACCGATTGTGACTGCGTCTTTTAAACTCATCATCATTCGAGTGCTGTTTATACTTTGTTCATGGAAAATATTTTTGTAAATTATATGAAGCTCATTTTTTCTTTTCCCCCTACCTCTCTAGATATGACCCAGACATTTTGCTAGGCTATGAAGTCCAGATGCATTCCTGGGGTTATCTCTTGCAGAGGGCTGCGGCGCTGAATGTTGATTTATGCCAGATGATTTCTCGTGTGCCAGGTAAGTTATTTGTTTAAGGCTTCAGTTCAGTTCCAGTAGAAGCAAGTTGAAATCTATGAACATATTTAAAGATTAAATACAGTTTATTTCTTCAGATAGACTTTTTTTTTGTTCTTGCTCCTGTGTTGTTAATAGTATAATCACACACACACCTCCCAAAAAAATTAGAAATACCAATGAGATTCTGGTGTTTTCTGAAATTTCAAATTCGTGGCGTATTCCACTTCTCTGTCTGTCCTGTATTCATGAACCTGGAGTTACATTCTGTAGTTGTGTCTTAAGTTTTCAGTTCTTGGAGGTGCTTCTGCTACCAAACCTTCTTTTGCTTTCCTTGGCTCCAGTCATTCAGAGTACCTACCATATTCATCATTTGTGGTTTCTTTGACTGGAATACAAGAACATAAAACTGCTCCTGAGCAGCAGTTGTCCTGGACAGCAGCTTTTTAATAAAATCCTCACTTTCAATGATCATTCTTGTACTTTGGGCAAATTTTATTGGGCCCAAGTGCTAATGCTTTCCTCCAGCATTCAGAAAAAAGTCTGTTTAGACTGACAAGAAAACTTGGATGAGAATGGTAAGCCTAGTGTCTATACTTAGCCAATCAATAGAAGCCATAATTCTAGAGAATGGAGTTAGTGAACAGTTAAATAGATGTGCTGTCACACCTGAGAAGAGTGTAAAATGTAAAATGAAAAGCTGTCTCAAAAATTTGTTGTAGCTCTTTGCAGTCATCAACATGATGTGGATGAGGGAGACTTTAAAAATCAAAACAGTTGAAAAAGCTGGTTTTGCCAGGGCTCTTGCCAAAGATCTGTAGAGAAATTAAATCACTGTGAAATAAGAAGTCCATTACTGTGATTGTTCTATTAAAAACTTGAACCTGTTGCTTTGTAATGGTTGCAAAAGCAAATGTTGGGAGTTATAGAGCAAGGAAAATATAAAGTAATGAATGTAAATGTAAAAAATGTAAAAATCTGTAGTGTGCTCAAAATCTGAGGTTGTAGCCTCCTCATAACCCTCCCCCCATCAAAGTGGATATAGGGGAACTGGTAAAGATGAGAAGGGTGATCCTAACATGTCTAGTAATTTAGGATTCCAGAAGAGACAAAATTATGTAGGAAAGGTAGAAGCCTATGGAATATTGAGGGATTAGAGGGAAATAGAGATTGGGTTTTCATAGTCTTTTCCAATGCAAGAACCAGAAATCGAGTGAAGCTAGCTAGTGGCAGCTACAGAATAGGAGTTGATTTTTAATCTCAACATTGCTGAACTTTTGAGTTCCTTGTCACAAGATAGTACAAATATTTAAAGCGTACATTGCTTTAAAAGGAGATAAATTCTTGCAAGAAAAATCCATTGAGATCTATGATACGTTCGAAAATAATGTCTGGTCCAGGAAGCTGCAAATGGTTAGAAGCTGGAAAAGTTGTAGGGAGAGTATCAATAATTGTTTCCCCCATCTTGAAGCATCTGCCTTTGAGTACATGACAGAACATGATACTGGGCTACTTGAATCTTTGAGCACACCCAGCATAGGAATCATATTTTATGTCATTGTCCTGTGTGCCTGGCCAGGAGAATATGATGTTTTAGAAGCTCTATGTTCACACACTCCTTCCTTGAGGTTTGAATATTTGTAAACTCTTGATTCTTTCAATGCTTGTGACAATGTTTGGAAAAGAATGAGCTACAGAGTCCTCCCAGAGACAAGAAAACACAAGAAAAAAACTTGTATCTTCAGCTGAAAGTTGTTGGCAATTGAACTTTGGTGAATTTTTAAATACTTTATATGTCAAAACAGGATGGCATGATAGTTTAAATATGAATAGGCCATCAACGCTCATAAGTTTCTTTCTTCAGCACAAAGCTCTCAAATTTGTTCTTCAGGAATAATAATGGATTGCATTAAACTTGTTATTCTGTTTCCCTGATGGCTCAAATTGAGATGATACACTAGTTGCAAAATAATGCCTCTGGGTACAGTCTTCAGAGGTACTGAAGGGTGTTCAGAAAAAATTTTGACCCATTGCATGTAAAGATTTGCAATGTCTGTGCTAAGAGGAACAATAAGTGTTGTAGTCAAAGGTTTCTTAAAACCTCCAAAGACTACAAAGATTTACTACTGTAGTGTAGAGGTAGGGCTGAACAATCTTTTCATTTTGGGACATGTGCCTCTGCCATTGTTCTCAAAGGCTGAGTCACAGTTTGTGTCTTGCAGGACAGCTCTCTCTGCACTGTGGTTAATGCAGAACCAAACAATTCAATCAGCAAAACTATTAGTAGTACCCATCTTCCTGACATAAGCTCTTCCTCAAGTTACTGATTTTGGGATGGGTCCTCAAAGAAGAAAGGGAACTGTATGGTTCCTAATGGTATTGTTCCCAAATATTTCACAGTCAGGTTTCCTTCCCTACAACTATGAAGTCCCACACAACATGAGTTTGGTTCTAGTGAAGGAAATCAGGATTGTAGCCTTTAACATTTTTGTACATGAAGTTCAAGTGGGCATGCAGAGCATAGGCACAGTCTGCACACACAGCACTGGTGTTTGTAGTGCAGGTGGTCCTGTGCCAGCTGGTAGATGCACACTCATAAGTGGAATACATAGCACTTAAAATGTTTGTAAGAACCGGTGTTATTTTAAGGTGAGTGGTTGTTTTTTTTTTTACAGAATTGCAGCAGAAGGGTGCTGCAATGTTTACACTGATGAGAGGTCTTCCCAGAAATGTCATGCCGTAAATGTGGGCTTGCATGGATGCATGACCATATACATGCAAGTTGTTGTGTTCTCTGTTGCTTTGTGGCCTCCTTCTCCATGGTTTTGATCCCATCTTGTCTTTCTCTTGCTTTTCCAATCCCTGTGCTTTGTATTTTCCCTCCTTTTTCACATGCTGTATTTTCAGAAAAGGAAGTGCTCTTTAAGCAGTATGCCTCTCTTTCCTCCTATTGAAATAAAGATGGAAAGGACTTTTCCTTTTTCCTTTTTTTCTTTTCCCTTCTCTCTTAACAAAAAGAAAGCTGGACTTCTCTCTGGTGTTGCTTTATTGGCCGAGTCTGGTGCTGCATCTGCCATTTACAAATGAATCATTCATAAGTCATAGAACACATCACAAGAGGAATGCATGCCATGCCTTTGCGTGGTGGCATTTTTTGTGTGTGCACTGTACCCTACTGTTTCCTGCTTTGCATCACAGCTCAAAGTTAGGGAGTGGGTAAGAGGGGATGAGAGGAGACTTTATTTTGTCTCAGGCACTTGAAATGTAGGAGGAAGGTTGTGTTCTGCTTTTTACCAGCATAGTTCCCAAAGAGGCTTACGTGGTTCTGGTGATACATTTCCCACACCAGTTGTAAAGTAATGCAGGTTTTTGTAGTATGTGGTGCTCATCACAGGCAGAGTTTATCAGGTAGTGGGTCTCTCTTGTGATCACAGTATACTTTGCTTCCTGTTTTTTACTAGCAAGACATGAAGCAAACTTAATATCTCCTAAACAAGTCAAAAGAGAACTGGGATGACACTCCAGAAAGTAGAACTAACAGATAGCTTCTGTTTCCAATTTTTAAAAAATGTGGAGGGGGAAGAAATACAAGTTCCTCCTTTCACAGGAGATCCAGCATGTGGAAATGAAGAAAAGCAGAAGAAAAAAAGGTGCTACTTGTTGGGGCATTTTTTTCCATCCAAATATGGAAAGAGAAATGGCTGTTTTTTCTCCCTAAAAATCTGAAACAATAAGGAGGTTCAAAAGACAGTATGCATTTTGATAAGGTGTATAAAAGGTCTGCTAAATTTTGTCAAGGATCTGTGATTCACTGAAAAGGTCAGTAAATGACAAATAGGTTTTCTTAACTGTATTTTAATTGATATTGCACACATTTGAAGATCAACATACGAAATTAGTCTGTATTATGTTGTTTTATAGCTGTTCTGTAGCATTTCTGGCAATTTTTGCTTCTGTCATCAAGGGTAAATGTTCTTCACGACTGAGTATCTAATTGTTCATTTCTGATCGTTATTGCAAAGCAGTGTGTATCCACACTTCTACACTCTCTGTCCAAAATGTTCTGGTTTTTATTAGCAGGGTACTGTACAGGCTGTGCTGTACCTGATAAATGAGTGGTGACAGAATACAAAGCAACCAGCAGTTTAAAAATGGGTATGGATTTGGAATTATGGGGAAATTGCCTTGAAGTGATTTCTCTCTCATTAAAGTAATAGTAAATAAGACTGAGGATCACTGTGTTTTCACAATGGATTTTAGTCTGTATGGCACATTTTAAAGAACATCTTTGTAAACTCTGGAAAGAACACCAAAACAGTAGACTTATAATGAGTGAAAAAAAGATAGTTTAAAGAGATGTATACCAAAAAGACTGTGTTCTCTTGTGCTGTAGTGTTCCAAAGCATGACAAAAATCAAGGATGGCAAAAGAGGATATATTTCTATATTATAGTCACTGCTGTCTCACAGAAAGATTTAGAGTGCTGCTTCTGCATTTGCATCAGTGTTCCTTCCTATTCCCTTCTCCTTGTGCTGTCCAGAATTGTTGTCTACCTTCTTGCACTGCAGTGGGTTTGCTTTTACTGTATGAAAGAGACTGAATTTTTTCTCCCATGATCTGGTTCAGACTGTGTAAGATCGTTGCAAGTAAAGCCTTGAGTTACAAATTCATTAGGGCAGAAGTCACTTTTCTAAATGTTTTTTTAATGTTGTGTTCTACTTACTGCATGTGCAGCTGACTCTCAAGTGACATTCAGCGCTGCATAACCAATATATTCACTATGGAGAATATATTGCCTTGGACACTATTTCAGTGAAACCGAAGTAAGAGTTTTCTGCAAAGGGCAAGAGCAGAAAAACCTGGGCAAGTTTTATTTAGAGATTGTGTGGATGTCTGGTAAATAAATAATATTGTGAAATCAGCAGTAATCTTTATGAATTCTTACTTTTCTAGAGAACACACACTGGAAGAGGGATGGCTTACTCTGGTTTTTACTGTCTTATAACTTGTCTAAATATAGTCTCCTTTAATGTCTTTAGATGAAAATAAAGAGAACAGATTTGCCACTGAGCTGGATGAATACGGAGCGGATACAATGAGCGAAATAAATATTGTTGGGCGAATTGTCTTGAATATTTGGAGAATGATGAGACATGAGGTAAATTTTTTCAAAAGACTAATGTTTTGACTTACTGGGTTTTTTAATTATTGCAGACTTTGTTGAAAGTTTTGTGTAATTTGTGTAACTTCTAGATTTTTTTCTTAATGCACCTTTTCAAATAGAGTAGTTTGCCAGTTTGTGAGAATGGGTTTTGCATATCTCTAAACTGTAAAGTACTGAATCCCTTATTTTTCAGTAATGTTTCTTAATGATACTCCTTTTCACTGATTCGTGAGTTTTGAGAGCAACTTACTTGTTTTAGGAATTTGTCTAGTATGGTGCTTTCACTACATTAAGTACTGGAACATATTTTAAGCAGTCAGATTTACTTTTTTTTTTTTTCTTTTCATTTATAACTTTCCATTTAACACTCAAATAACCCCCAGTCTTTATAAATCTTGTTCTGACCAAGTTCAGACCTGACCTTTATGAACTGTTTAGTTCTCCATATTCTTTTCAGTTGATAAGGTATGCTTTTTCCTGACTTGTAATAGTTAGAGATTTCTAAGAATAAATGCTAAATTTTTTAACAAAATAGTAATAAAAAGTTAATAAATTTAGTTATTTCAGTTTTTGAAAAGTAGAGATTTTTCAATTATGAAAACCATCACATATCTTGACATGTCCACTGTGTTTTTCTAGGTGAATCTAACTAATTACACTTTTGAAAATGTGGGCTTTCACGTTCTTCATCATCGTTTTCCTTTATTTACATTCCGAGTTCTGTCTGATTGGTTTGACAACAAAGCAGATGTCTACAGGTAATGATCTATTAATCCATTTTGTTTGCTGTTCTAAGGGCAGATTCTTAACATTAGATAGGTGTAAGGTAAAGTCACCATAGGAAGAAATCATTTTAGCTCAGGCACCAGGGCAGCGTATGAGCTTATTTACTTGGATGTTCTGTTGTATAGTTATACTCTCAATATTAAAACAAAAATATTTTCAGTTACATTTTCAACATACGTGAATGGATGTACTATTTTGAAGTTCTGTAATATCTTTATTTTATTTTGTATATAGTATTCATCAGAAGGGCTTTTAATGAACTTCGAGGCTTCTGTTTCACTTCAAGTGCATGTTAAGCAAGTTAGGCTTGAAAGTATTGCAAAACAGCACACAAGATGTTAACACAGTAGCTATAGCTGTTTAAAAATACCTTCATATGACATGTATCACATTCATCTTCACTCTTCTCAAAGCAATTTGGTATTGTGTGATATGAACAATTCGTGAAACTGTTCTGATGTGCATGTTGTTCATGACATACATAAAATTTCTATAAAAGTTGAATATTGTAACGAAGTGGAAACATGATTTATACTGAAATTATGAATTTATGTTCAGCTATGATAGTCATTCTTAATACAGAAGGATATTATCACAAAGATTCATTTAGTTAAAAAACATGTAAAGAGATGAGGAGGTAGTTGTGTCCGTTTTGGTAATCCTTTGGGGCATGAGGAGAACAGGATACTGTATGTTGTTGCGAGGTGCCTTAATGGTAGTGTGCTGTAACACATTCTGTGTATATCTTTGGAAAACCTTAGTGTATATTTATATATGCCACAGTTTTGAAAGAATTGTATGAAAATGTTCTAGAGGAAAATTTTATTTACTGGTTCATTCCAAGTTACCATAAAAATGCATTTGTCTTAGCAGAGAGAGCAGCACTCTTCTGATTGTTTATAATGAGGTGTTTACTTTCACAGATGGAAAATGGTTGATCATTATGTTAGCCGGGTTCGTGGGAATCTCCTGTTGTTAGACAAACTGGATTTGATTGACAGAACAAGTGAAATGGCAAGACTTTTTGGCATTCAGTTCTTACATGTATTAACAAGAGGCTCCCAGGTAAGACTTTGTTCTCCTTATACCTCACAAAACCAAAATAGTTTTTACAAAATGTTCTGGTTCTTCTGTATCTTCTCAGTCCATATATGTATTTTCATCGGGTCACAGAAGGCTGTTAACATGAATTAACATGAAATTGAAACATAAAGAGTACTGTTCAATCTATTATTGCTGCTTTTGAACTGCCTAGTCTCAGACTTTAAAAACAGCTGTTAAAAATAGAGTTCCCCAAATGTAATCACACCAGTGAATCTCTTCTACTGCCTTCAGGAGCACCTTTAAGTTGGTATTGTTCACACTTAGATGAGACTGAAAATGAATGCTTTCTAAAACATTAAGAAATGTAATGAATCATATTTTAGAAAGATGAGATTAGTTTCTTTCAGAGCAGACAAAGCAGCATTGAATATTTTCCAAGTAACTTTTCTGATGCAGCAGACCTCTGGGTGAGATTAATAAGACAAGAGGGGCTCGGGCTTTATTAAATACGTGTCATGCAAGATGTTTGTTGTTCTGTTATTTTTTGATACTAGCATCAGAGAGAAGAGAGAGTAGAACAGAGCAGAATGTGCACTTTGTCTGGGAACCCAGGAGTCTCCAGTAATATCAAAAGCTTTCCTTGCCCAGATTGTGAGTGACTAGGCTAAATGAACTGCTTTCATGGCTACATGTGAGACCTAAACAGCACCTGAAATGAGAGTTGGCTACTCTGTTACAGCTCTTCTCTTATTATAAAGCAGCCATATGATGGGAGTCAGAAGCTGCAGTTTCCTTAACAATTAAATCCTGTTAAAAAACTTGCCACCTTTTTTTTTCTTGGGCTGCACTTACATGTGTCATCTCTCGACCCAGAGCAGGTTCTTGTTGGTCTTTCTGGTAACGATCCTATATTTGGGGGAACAAGGGGAGCAGGCTGGCAAGCAGCATCAGCAGACCCATGGCAGTGTTTAGTAGGTATTTGCCAGTTTAGCTCCCCGATCTGGTTTACCATATTATCAGAAAACACCACTGTTGGAGCAAGGGAAGAGAAATGCACAGCTAGGGACAGGGAGTGTGGGACAGGCATACTGCCAACAGAGATATGCTTACACTGTCATGATTGTAGCCCACAAGGACTGTTCTGCCTGTCATTTTCTCAGATGTCTGTGAGTGGGAGTGAGCAACAGAAGCATGCTGCATTTTCTGTCTTGACTGTTCTTTTCTCTTCCCTTCTGTGCACGTATGTTCTGTTTCCATTGAAACTTTCTAGATCACAAAAATGGCACTTTCAACAATTCCCAGGCACCTCAAATATTTTTTTCACACCAAAGAATCACTACCCTTTATGAAGATACTCCTCCTTAGCTAAAAAAAATATGTTAAATGGGATAGTAATAAGAACAGATTTTAGATATTTTGTTTTTCCATATTTGTATCTCATTGAGGTTTACAATAAATTTTAGAAATTATTTTGTTTTATTGTATTAAGCCCTCTTGAACATTTCTTAGTAGACTAAACAAAATCTAACAAGAGATGGCCATAGGCATACGGATAATTAGTCAGATGTTTCAAGAACTTGCTGGGTTTTGCACACCAGGGCTCATTGAGAGAACTTTAAACTCGATTTGAAGGGGGAAAGGAATACAACCAGGCTCACTAGAGATAAACCTGGTAGCATGACACCAGTAGTTGAGAAACAGTGTCCTAGCAAAGTCATTTGGTCTGCTGTCTCAGTGGTAGGTGCTAGAGCTAGGGGCTAGAGATCCACATGGGAGCAAAGACAAAAGGATTATTCATGTGTTAGAAACCACAGATGCACCTGAGAATGGTCATGTAGTGATTAGGGCTTCTCCTCCTGCCTAAAAAATGGTGGTAGGATCAATAGCCCAACTGAGGTGCATCTGCACTAGTGCACTCAGCATGGGTAACAAACAGGAGGTCAGTCCTGGTTTGTATCTTTATTGATGATCTGGACAATGGGATCGAGTGCTCCCTTAGTCAGTTTGTAGACAGCTCCAAGTTGGGAGGGAGTGTTGATCTGCTGGAGGGCCATAAGGCTCTAGAGAGGGGGCTGGGTTGGTAGACTGAGGCCAGTTGTCTGAGGGTTCTGCCCTTGGCTTCCAACCCCATGCAGGGCTACAAGCTACAGCAAGAATGGCTGGAAAACTGCCCAGAGGAAAAGGACCTGAGGTTGGTGGTCAACAGCAGCTGAACGTGAGCCAGTGTGTGCCCAGGTGGCCAAGAACGCCAATGGCGTCCTGGCCTCTGTCAGAAATAATGTGGCCAGCAGCACCAGGTTGTCCAACTCTTTACTCAGCACTGGTGAGGCCACACCTCAAATCCTGGGCCCCTTTAGTACAAGAAGGACATTGAGCATGTCCAGAGAAGGGCAGTGAAGCTGGTGAAGGGTCTGGAGCACAAGTCCTGTGAGGACCAGCTGAGGGAGCTGGGGGTGTTTAGCCTGGAAAAAGGGAGGCTCAGGGGTGACCTTATTGCACTCTATAACTCCCTGAAAAGAGGCTGTGAGGTGGGGGTCAGTCTCCCAAGTAAGAAGAAATAGGACAAGAGGAAATAGCCTCAATTTGTTCCATGGCTGGTGTTAGATTGGGTATTAAAAGAATTTCTTCTCCAAGAGGATGGTCAGGCATTAGAACAGGCTGTCCAGGGTCACCATCCCTGGAGTTGTGTTGGTGTGGTGCTTGGCAGCACTGGGTTAACTGTTAGATTTGGTGATATTAGAGGTCTCTTCCAACCTAAGAAATCTATGATGCTATGAAAACTAGGGGAAAAAAAACCCCAAAATCTACCTCTTGCCAGAACCAGTCCCTGACCACCTTGTCACACATCTGAGTTCATCACTGGACACAAGTGTGCAATTAGTGCAAGGCAGCAGTGGCAGTCTATGTTGCTCCCTAACTACACATCAAACCCCAGCCCCTTTTTAAGGTGCAGGGTCTTGCTAAAGCTGTTGGTTCTGTGAGTTCATTTATAATTTCAGGGTAAAAAAATTATGTCTAATCCATTCAGTACAAGGATGGAATATGTAGTATGTCAGGCAGACCGTTTTTAGTAGTGATTTAGTTGCTTACAAAGCACAGGATTTTAGGATTATTTAGATATTTTAGATTATTTGATATTTTGGGATTTTCAGTCCCTTGCCACCCATGTATGTAGTTTTCAGCTGTTTTGGTTTTTATTGTGAATGTGCACACCGCATATCTGCCCATTTGTGCTTTTAAAGCCTTTGCTAAAGCATTGAGTAATACACAAATAAATAGGGCTGGGTTTTTTTTTTCTCATGTTACCAGCTACACATATGACATTTTTTGGTGTCTTGAACAGGGTGTTTGTTGTTCTGTGCTTCCTGTTATACTTGTGGTATCTGGGAGAAAGGATGATACCCAGTGCATTTACTGCATATTATATTTTGTTTTCAGTGATCTGCAAGTCTAACAGTACTACAGTTTAGCAACTGCTCATTCACTGACAGTAGCATGGCCGTCCACATATATTGTTGAAGCCTGTTGGATGTTTATTTTTTCCATATATAAAAAGTACTCAGTTTTCAGTGATTAGGGCTAAACTAAAAGGCTAAACTAATTAATACATAGAAAAGTTCCACTGTATGTAATACAAAGTACAGAACCATAAAACAGTTAGGGTTGGAAGGGACCTGAAGATGATCTAGTGATATAAAACACAATTAAAATAAATGTTAAGAGCATGGCTATCTATTTTGGAAAAGCAGTTATCTGTACTTTAAATTCAGGAAATGTAAGTGTGTGTTTCCCATAGTTAATACACGTTTGAAATGACAATGGTTCTCTCCAAACTGTTCTGCAGTACCGTGTGGAGTCTGTGATGCTGCGCATTGCAAAGCCAATGAACTACATTGCTGTGACCCCCAGTGTCCAGCAGCGAGCTCAGATGAAAGCCCCACAATGTGTTCCCTTGATAATGGAGCCAGAATCCCGCTTCTACAGCAACGCTGTTCTTGTTTTGGATTTCCAGTCCTTATATCCTTCCATTGTCATAGCATACAACTATTGTTTTTCTACCTGCCTGGGACATGTTGAAAACTTAGGAAAGTAAGTTGTTGCTCTTTACTCACAATCTTTGATTCTGTAGACACCTGAGTGTCTTTTCTAGGGTACCGAGAACCCCTGGTTGTCTTTGGAAATGATGGGCATGTATGAATAGCACCATTTTCTGTTAAACAGCACAGATGATAAAAGTCTACCATATGGGTGTGTGCACGTGTGCATATACATACATATACAGATCAGTATGTATTTTTAATTAAATGCAGAATTAGAATCTGTTCTCTTAAAAACCCCTGGAAACGTTTCTGTGCATGTGTATATGTAACCTCTGATTATTGTGATGATGCTGCTTTTTAATACTGCTTCAGAATAAGTTAAAATTATTATAAATCCACCATCTGTCTTCAAAACTAGACTGGGGCTATTTCTTAATGAATTGTGATTGTTCCTGTATCACTTGTAGTTCACTCTGGTTCTAATTACTAAATATTAAAAAGTGCAGTTAAGTTATTCTTTGTAGCATCTTTTATTGAGCTTAACAGTTGTTCTGTTAATTGGAAAAAGATCTCACTGCTCATTATAATTACCTCTATAAAACAGTATTTTGAAGAATGGAAAGATGCATGCAATAATTGCTAGGTGTCACCATCAGGTTTTCAAGATTCTGATTTGAAATTCTGAATTTGTAGGAAGAAAGTAAGTGCAGTGTGGTACATGGTAAACATGAATGGTTTCCATAGGGGATTACAGTATTGAGTACATGCCTCCACTCAGTATTTGGTAATAATTCATAATACAGAGCAGAATTGATAAATTATGCATGCATTGGAATTTAGTATTTATTACTACTTTGTTCCTAGAATTTTCTGTATGTAGCTAAGAAATTTGAAATTATGTTGTGTTTGTTTATACCTGAGATTATTCTGTCCTTGCTGGTGTTATTAGCATTTTAATGCGAGCTGATGTTTTCGCTTGATTAGTCTGTAAATGAATGAATTGTCTTCGTATTTAAATTTTCTCTTCATTAGGTATGATGCATTCAAATTTGGCTGTACATCTCTGAGAGTACCTCCTGACTTACTCTACCAGATTAGACACGATATCACAGTGTCACCCAGTGGAGTAGCTTTTGTCAAGGTAATGATATTAGTGCTCTGTGACAGCATTTTCACTGCCTGTTGGCTGACTTAAGATGAAATTGTTAATGTAATTTACATTTTGCTGCATTAAGAGCAGACAGAAAGGGGAAGTTCATTCTCTTATTTCACAATGTTTTTGATATTTTTCAAAGTGCTGAACTTCTGGCATTTCAGCAAGTGAAATGCCTTTATGCTTTCCTTTATACTGAAGTCTTATTTCATCTATAATTAAACTGTATTTTACTTGTGCAGTTTGGGGATCAAACAGTAATTATCTGTGTGTAACAATTCATTTTTTTCCTGCCTGTGTAGCAGAATGCTTTCTTAGAAAAAGGGTAATGATTTGGGAAATGAAACTCCCTGATTTTCTTTCTGTTGTTCTCATTTTGTAATGTGCTCTGCTGGCTGATGTGTAGTGTATATGGCCTGGAGCTGTTAAAAATAGGCAATCACCAGCATGCCTGTATTTAATGTAAAACAAAGACTTTTTAAGTAAAAAATAATTTGCAGAATTTTTAAAAGATAATGTTCCTTCAGCATTTAATACTTTGAGAATTAACAGCTAGATATTGAAATCACACAATTTTAGTTAATAAGGTTATCTAAACATTGCATCAGCAGGGCTGATGAATACAAAGAACAAAAAGCTATTTGTTCTGTCCTTAAGAGCTTTGCCTGTATTCTAGGTTCCTTACAATATATGTGGGAAAAGCCAAACTGTTGGTGGCTAGGGCATCTTGCTAGTTAATTTCTCTCCTATCAGTGGTTAACTAACAGTTCTGGGGTTTGATTTTACTCTTAACTGTTTATGTTGGGCTTTATAACACCATGTTTTCCTTTGTTCCCTTTACAATAGCCTTCAGTAAGAAAGGGTGTACTGCCAAGGATGCTAGAAGAAATCTTGAAGACCAGGATAATGGTGAAACAGTCAATGAAGGCTTATAAGCATGACAAGGCTGTGACTCGAATGCTTGAAGCTCGTCAGTTGGGTCTTAAATATATCGCTAATTTTACTTTTGGCTATACTGCTGCTAATTTTTCTGGAAGAATGCCATGCACTGAGGTAAGGGTTGCAGGTAAAAATGTATAAAAATGCTGGAAAGACACTAGTCAGATAATATAAGACTATTATTTGAAACAAACTAAATACCTTCAGAAAAGCTGTATTTATTTGTAGTACTGAAAATCAGCAACTTAGGATTCATTTGTGATCTTCCAGAAAAATATAAAGGTCGTTTTCTTCTTTTTCTTCCCGTAAAGGAGCCTTTCAAGTTGGCATTTCTGTAGAACAGTTCCCAAAGGTAGATCAGATTACAGTTCTAATAGTGGAAATAAAACATTGTAGCTTTTTCTTAGTTTTCACAGGAATCGGCAGAATCCAAAAATGAGAGAAAATGATCCTGAGCAGGCTTGTCTTGCTCCGTAGATTTTTAATACTTCTAAAGAAGTTTAAAACAATTTTTTCTTTATTTTACTACTTAGTAATTGTTGATCATTTTTCATTTTCATAGTTCTTGTTATTTTGGGGTAAGTTAAGCAAACTTTTTATTTATTATATGCATTTAAACCATAAAATATAATATCTCAATACAGTGATTTTCATAACAAGATCAAGCATGGCTAGACTCTGCTTACCAAGAGCTAGTATTTGGTTTAGCAGTAGAATAAAGATTTTCAATCTGATTTTGCAGATTGGAGACAGCATTGTCCACAAGGCCAGAGAAACATTGGAGCGTGCCATTAAACTGGTGAATGATACAAAAAAATGGGGTGCTCACGTTGTATATGGTGATACAGACAGGTAATTCATGGTCTGCTTCTTAGAATGTTTTAAAATCATAATAGCTTTTTGTAGATAGATTTTGTTTTTGTCTCAACAAGGCGAATTTATGATGCTGAAATGGGTATGTGGGTCTGCTTTGGATGTTGCTTTTACTGCCTTGCAGAATACACAAAGTGAATAATACCGAGCTTTCTCGCGTTTCTTTAAGCACTTTAAAGGTTTCCTTTCTTTTGAAAATTATGTGGAACAGAAAGAGCAGGGCAAATATTTTTTCAGTTGTGAATTAATATAAATCTAATTTAACAAATTATTATTTTAGTACCTGTTGCTCATGCCATTTTTATTTTGGAAAATAGTGTATATATAATACAGTAGACATTCCACTTTGAGGAAGGCACTGTTTTAAGCTTCAGAAGTGGATACAATTCAAAAGCAGCCACCAGAGCATACAAAGATATTATTAGGCTGCCTGACATACATTTTCTCAGTCAGTCTTTCATCTAAATAATAGCCATGCTCTAGGCATACCCATCTGTGTTCCACACTTGGATAATTTTTCAGCCACTGGGAAACAAAGCTTGTCTGGCTGTCCTTTCTTAGTAACTTATGAATCTAGTGACTGATTTCATCTGATCTGATAAAAGACTTGACATTTCAAAGATACTGAATTCATAGTGGTTTCATTAAAAAAATTGTTGGAGAAAGGAAGTAAAATCCTGCTGCTACCCATAGTGGGGAAAAAGTTGCATACCAGAGCTCTACAATTCTTTCCTAGGAATTCCAGTTTTACAGTGCCTAGGAGCAGTACATTCCCTGCCTCATCAGATCGTCACAGCCCTTTGGCACTTGTCATCTCATGCTGAACACTGAAGTTTCTCAGATTTTTGGCTTTTCTAGCTGAAGAAAGGGTGTACAACTCATAATAACATCCCTACCTTGCTACCAGGAAATGTATAATTTTCAAGAACCATGTTGAATAGATTTGCACTCACTTCCTATGTCTGATCTCTTGTAGCATGTTTGTACTCTTGAAAGGTGCCACGAAGGAGCAGTCTTTTAAGATTGGTCAAGAAATTGCTGAAGCTGTAACAGCAACAAATCCCAAGCCTGTTAAACTGAAGTTTGAAAAGGTAAAAAGAAAATACTTTGCTTAAAATGTGTCACGTGTTACCAGAACAACAACAAAACAAAAACCAAGCAAAAGAAACCTCCCCAAAAAGTTGAAGATAAAAGATTTTTCTGAACCCTGATATACATAAGGATAACAAGTCATGTGCTGTTCTGTTTCTTGATGCCTCAGGGACCTTTTCAGAGGAGCATTACAGTGTGAACAATAAAAAAATAGTCCTAATTTCACATCAGTGACTTACTGTACTGGCAGCATCAGGTAGTTTGAATTCCTGTCTCATCAGTTTTTGGAAATATCTCCCACAGTTTGGTATTGTATACCTACAATTGAATCAATGTGTGCAACTTAGCAGAAGAAATGTTCACCATCCCCAATTCCAGTGCATTAATTACAAGCCTGATATTTATTTTTCGGCCAGCCTTAGCACACTTCAGCATATGTCCATGTGATACATATACCTGTAAAATGAAAAATCATAAAAACCCATTCAGTAGGCATCTGGAAGAAATATAACCACAACAAATCTTTTATAAAAGAATAAGGCAATATGTTACTGATTCTGCTGGAAGTTTGTCACTGTAAAGTCATTAGCAAGGTGTTCAGGTCTGTTAGCATTAGTTCGGGTGGTTTGGATATTTTCTAAGTACATAGCTGACTCAACAAGGTCAATTAAGATTTTTAAGTCTGGGACAACCTAAACCCACTGCTCCGTTTTCCATGAGTCAGGAAGATGTGGTGTTATCCTAGAAACTCTACAAAGAAGAAATTGTTCTCCATTCTCTCATTTGAAAGTAGTCAAGGAATACTTACACAATCAAGAATTAAATAAGAGGTTGGAGAAAACAAGCAAAAGAGACAGTGACCCTAAAAATCCATTCCTGAGAGAACTGTTCTCCAAGCACAGGCATTTAAAAAGTATACTTTCTCCAAATGGATATACTAGCAGATTTTTGGCATTATCCCTATTAGGTAAAGTTTGAAAACAGGAAGTTCTAAGTCTCTACTTTTGCTGGGAACATTTTCTTCTCTGGTGTTTAAAATGTAGTTGTCTTTATAAGAAAGAAAGTTAGTAGTTACATTAGAAATGGTAACAATGGTGCAATCCAGAAAAGTAAAGGTATTTGCAACAATTTACACTGTGTGTCACTTTCCATCTGAGCTTCAGCCAAATGAAATATAAAGTGATTTAAGAATGGAACACCACTGAAGCCCAACTTCCTCAGCCATTTTAAGAGTCTGTTGATGTATTTTATCAGTTGTAATGATTTAACAAAAAAAAGCAAACAAACAAAAACCCAACAAGCAAACCAACAAAGCACAGTATTCTTTAGGAAACCTTCTATGTTCAGTCACCTTATATTCCCAACACATTCCAGACTAGGCTGTCTTCTTTCTAAACATTCCAGGTCTACTTGCCATGTGTCCTGCAAACTAAAAAGAGGTACGTGGGTTACATGTATGAAACACTGGACCAGAAGGACCCAGTATTTGATGCAAAAGGCATAGAGACAGTCCGAAGGGATTCCTGTCCTGCTGTTTCCAAGGTAAAGTATTCATAGATTTCTTCTTGAATGAAATTACAATCTTCTGTTAGTTCATTTTATACTTGTCATTTCTCAGAGTTTCTAGTCCTTTGAGTTGTCTTAATCTTCATCTGGTTTTCTTCTGTGAACCATTTGAGAGATAAACTGAAAATCATATACAGCATTACAAGGACTTGTATTTTACAGCTTTTATTTCATCCTCTAAAAGCCCAATAAAAGCCCTTGGTCCATGTAAGCCCTCTCAAAGACTATTTGTCCTAGGGTGACCATTCTTGATCCAGTTTACTTTAACTGGAAGTATTATTGCCAAATGAGTGAGACACTGAGATCTGTCTTCCAAACAGTTCACATAAATCTAGTTCAGCTAAGAATTCCTTTAAAATACACTTTCTTGCCTGTTTATTTTAAGCTGTGGATTGAGAGGTTAAAAAGAAATTAGGAAATCCTCTTCATAGCCAAGTTAAAAGAAATTTATGCCAGTAAAAAAGGTAACCACATAGAAGGGTTTGCTAAAGTCATGGCAAAATATTTTAGATGGCAGGGAAAAACATCTTCTCTCATACTTTGGAAACCTCTATAATAGTTGAAAAATATCTTAGCTGGAGTATAGACAATGTCATGAAAGATGTGGCAAACTGAGGAAAAAATTTGTTCAGTAATGTGCTTATGAATGTCTTTGAGTAGAAGAGATTGCAACCTGTTGTCCTATCAATATCCTAGTTCATCACTTGTACTTTATCTAAGCAGTGTAATTGTATTTCCATGTAATTTACTGAATTAATTTGAATTAATTATTCTTTATTCAAACATTCTTGTTATTCTCACCTTTCTCCTTCCATTGTAAAGATACTTGAGTGTTCTATCAAGCTGCTATTTGAAACACGGGACATAAGTCAGATCAAGCAGTATGTTCAGAATCAATGCATGAAGTTACTGGAAGGAAAAGCCAGCATGCAGGACTTCATCTTTGCAAAAGAGTACAGAGGGAGCTCAGCATACAAACCTGGAGCCTGTGTACCTGCTCTGGAAATCACCAGGTAATGAGATCAAGAAGTGCTAATCACAGATATTTCTTATCTTGGCCTTCATGCTGACAGGTTATGGGTAAGAGCTTGTAGTGGGTTTTTTTGGTGGGTTTTTTTTTTTTTTTCTTCATCTTTGTACTGACATGTTGTGGGTAGCAGATTGTGATACTTTTTATCTTGAAATTTGTACTGTCAAGTTACAGGTAGCAGTCTCCTTCAAATACTGTTGAAGTAGCTGTCCCTGACTTCTGTGTGTGAAAAGAGATGGTCCTAGAAAGCCATTTTGTAGTGCTGGAAAGAGCCACACATTCAAGAGGAAAGTCTTGTCAGGACACTCTAATAGTGTGTTGTTCACTTCTGTTACTTACAGTTTGGGTTTTGTATAAGGGCTGGATTCTCCAAGATTACTTATCACTCATGGTTTTATGTTACAAATTGTGACAGTGATATCTCAGTGCTGTGAAATACATTACTAGGCATAGCTCTTCATTTTTAATAAAGTACCTTACTTAAAGTTAATATTTCATCCTGTTGGTGTCCTTGATCAGTAATAGAAAAATAGATAATAAACTGCAACATTTTCTCACCTTGCTTAGTACAAAAGGTCTTCCAATTAAGCTGTGCTTTTTAAATAAAATAACATCCAAGTCCAAAACTGCTGCCTACTTCAAACTGAATTGCCCTTTGCTTTCTGAGTGAGGGATAATTCGATTTGAAGCAGATATCATTGTACTGAGCAAGCAGTCTCAGAAAGCAAAGGACCAGAATCAGACCAGAAAGCAAATTGTACTTGAGCTCTTTTTAGTACCGTCTGTTCCTTATTAAAATATTTCTTTAAGGAAGTGGTAGCTAGAGAACAGTCTGCATGCAAATCCAAGTGACCTGAAACAGACCGTGTCTTTAGGGTTTGTATCCCAAGTTATAAAATTTCAGTCCGATCATGACACAAATTAAAAATGAAACATTTTGGTCCTGTGCTTCATAATAGGTACTAGCTCCAGTCGTCTGGAGAGCAGGTAATCTAATCAGATGGGGGAGCTTACAGGTGAATGAAATAACTGTGAATTTACCTCTGGAAGCATTCTCAAGGCAGTGTTTTGACAGGAGGATGCTCGCCTACGACCGTCGCTCGGAGCCGCGCGTCGGGGAGCGCGTGCCCTACGTCATCGTGTACGGCATGCCCGGCCTGCCCCTCATCCAGCTCGTCCGGCGGCCGCTCGAGCTGCTGCAGGACCCCAGCCTGAGGCTCAACGCCACCTACTACATCACCAAGCAGATCCTGCCCCCCCTGGCCAGGGTGTTCTCCCTCATTGGCATTGACGTCTTCAGCTGGTACCACGAGCTGCCACGGGTGAGTTTTCAAACAGGAGTTAGCAAGTGCAGTGCATCTGTGTGCACTTTGGCCTTGTTGTGACTTCTAATGGAATGAGGTTGATAGGAGACAACAGCAAAGGTTACTTCAAGAAGCAGTGTTTGCTCAGATATGCAGTCCTGATTACTAGATCTTCTCTGTGGGTTCTTTTTTTCACACAGTAAATTAGTTTTTTTTCAGCCAGCCCTTCTGTGTGGGGTTGATCACAGTCATTTTCTGTTTCCTGATCCTTTCTATAGTTTAAGAGAATATTTTTAAAATACTCTGTATTTTAGCAGTATGTGTACGTGCATCTGTTTGGCCATACTACCTTTTAAATCTCTCCATATCAGATGCTGGAACTCCTATTTTACCAAATGTTCTGAAGATCTTTCTTCTGTATAGAAAAGGTGGCATGCCCCACATCAGGAACACTTTAAAAATTTGTGTCACCAGAGATTTAAAACCAATAATATCCAAGCATGACTTCCCTAAAAATTCAAGAAGTCATTGAGATGCAGGAAAAGAAGCATTAGATAGATGGACTTTAGTTTGTGATTCCCTGACAAAAAGGGATGGTGAAAGCCAGTGTATCTGTGTAGTTTAGTTACTCTGCTCAGAACAGACTTCAGCAGCATAGTAACTCATTTTGTTCCCACTGCAGTGTAGCAGTATAGCTGTATTTCCTAGTACAGCCGTGGTTGACTTCAGTTCTTCTTTTCTTCACCTTTCCAATGGCACCATGGCAGTCACCTTAAGTATCTCCAACAAGCTGTTATATAAAGGTAGAAAGAGCCCTGGCTTTCTCCAAAGCCAAGGAGCAGCAAGGAAATCAAGGGGAGCAGAGCAGCAAGAGAGTGAAGGATAGCACCAAGCGAAAGTCATGCAACAGGAGGAGTAAATGCAGAGAACAAACTTGCCAGGGTGATGGAGCCATGTCCAAGGAAATCAGAGCTTGAGCTAATGCCATGGACCAAAGCACCATGGGCAGACCTTGTGCCCAGGACTGCCCAGCACAGACACTCGAGGGCAGGCAGCATCCAGAAGGCAGCAACTGGGGCTGCAGCCAGGGCACGTGTAGATGTGAATCAGATCAGCACCTAGAAAAGGAACAGCTGCAGGAGGCAGAGTTTGAGGTGAGATCAGGAGTTAAGCATGTGACCAAGGATTTTTCTGGTTACAGATTCCCTGTGAAATGGGTGTGGGGGAGGGTACTCTTCAATGTATCACTTCAGGGCCAGTGCTGTGCTCTTTGCAGTGCTGTGATCCACGTTCATAATTTGTGTATGAAACCTTGCCCTGCAGGCCATCTTGCACTTTCTTACTCCTTTGGGAAAAAAAAAAAAAAAAAGTATGTTATCTAAGGAGTTCATTGCCTCTTAATTATTTTTCTTAACAGATTCAGAAAGCTGCCTCAACTGCCCGCACTGAGCTAGAAGGACGCAAAGGCACCATCTCCCAGTATTTCACGACCTTACACTGTCCCGTGTGTGATGAACTGACCCAGTATGGGATCTGTAATAAATGCAGAAGCCAGCCACAGCATGTGGCAGTGATTCTCAACCAAGAAATCCGAGAGCTGGAGCGTAAACAAGAACAGCTGGTCCAGGTACGATTAAAGCATTGTCAGATGTCTGTCAGTGAAAGATGGGCTGAAATTTCAAAGCAGTGTGTTACTGAATACTCCCAACACAAATGGGAAGCACGGTGAGGGTGTTGAATGTGCTGCAGCTTGTGTGCTTTTCCCATTGCTGTCGAAGGCGGCACAGCAGCTGTTACTCTCCTAGGCTTTGTGGAAAGCTAAGGCAAAGGAGGGGATCAGAAGATGCTTTTCTCATTTTCTTCTGATTTTTAAGAGTCCCTTATATGGCTTGTAGGTCCCGTTCTGTAATGATTGAGAGCTGTGAGACTGTAAAAGATTCACTCTTTTTTGCATTAAAATAACAGATGATGTTCTAGAAACAAAAATGTTTGGGTATGAAAATTTATTTATTTATATGTATAACATGGATGTGGTTTAGCTTGGGGATTTTCTTGTTACCTTTCCTCTCAGTAGGAATTTTCTGAGCTGCTTTTTCCCCTTGAGCTAGAAGTCAATTAAGAGGGTAGCTGACCGTGCTCATGAATATATTACAGCAAAGCACAATGCCTCCCCTTGTGGAAACATATGCATACCCTCACCTAATTTTCATACTGTCATATTTTATAATTAATGAATATTTTAGTTAAAACTTATTTTTAGCAATAGCACATGAACCATTTTAAAGACTTGTCTGAATGTCAGGGATATAAATGTTCCTAAATCTAAGCATTAACTTGATAGGTTCTCATGGGGTTGCCAAAAACACACTGTAATTCACTTCGTAAGTATTTCATTACTAAGGTGTGGACTTCTTGCTGTATTTCGTAATATTTGCCCTTATCTGCATTGTGCATGGCTGAAACGAGAAATGCATGTTCTGCAGTTTTCCTGTGGTACTTTGAACCCTTTGCATTGCTCTTGTTCTGGAATAAAGCAGAACTTGGCAGAACTGGTCCAGCCCCACAAAAGAATCAGTGAGTTTGGTTAGAACATTCTCTTGTCCCTGCAACACACAACAGCTCAGCAACACCTGCAATCCTGTCCTAGTCAGTGTTTGATATCTCTGTAAGAGCATGTCTTATTTTAATATGAAGGCATATATATTCTTCACAGCTTAAATTTTTATCCCTTTGAGATTATAAACATGCTGGAGCCAGCAAAAAACTGATATAACACTGAGCTGTACATTCTTTTAAACTGCACTCAAAAATTACATGCTCTAGGGTAAAACCATAGACTTCTCCCCTCAACACAAACTGAACTTTAGGACATGTCTGAAGTACCATTTAGTTTGGTCCCTTGCATTTAAACCAGCCCAGAAGAACTAGAATAGATGTAGTTCTGAGATTACACACCTGGAACCAGTTCTTTAAATCCTGTTCCTTCTAGTCACAGTTGCAGGACAGAGGATTGGTATCCTCTGAGGTGCCACCTGTGGGAACTTTACTTTCTAGGTGGGGCTGCCCCTCTCCAGCTATTGTCAGAATGCAGGGATTTGGTGCTGATGCAGCCTGGCATCAGCATGGAATGTGGAAAGAAGGAAAAGAACTAGTTTTAAAAACAAAGGGATACAATTTGGGATTGTTGATCAGGCTATGCAAATAATAGGATAAACTGTAACATTTTAATGTTACAAAACACAGGTGTGGTTGGAAGTAAATTTCTAAGGTTTTGGAAAACTGTTGGAGGTGGCAAATGCTGCAAAGATCAAAAATAAAATAGCAAAGCAGGGATCTTTAGTTTCCTAAAGGTATCTACCTTTGGAAAAACTGTGCCTGCTGCTATTTTATTCCATCAGGTATCTCACATTAAAAGTACTTTCAAGCAACATTAACAAGTAGTTCTTTGAACAGGTAGAGCAATGCAACTTCTGGGGCCTGTGTATTTCTGTGTTGGGATTGATTGACTCCGACTAGGTGAAACTCTAATTAAAGCTTATCTTGAAATGAGTAATTTATTTAAAGTTCCTTTTCTCTGTAGAGAGTAACTGCAGGATGAGTTGTCTTCTTTCTCTAGGAGACTTTTATAGAGAGTAAGTTTATCACAAATAAAACACACTGCCCTGTTTAAACCCAGTCAACTTACTTACCTTGCTTTTTCAAGTGCCACCACATGCAAGTAGAATTTAGTTAGCAGGACTGAAACCCAAGCTGTGGAGTCCTGCTGTTGCTCCCTGCCCAGTGCAGTGGGTGATGTTTGCCAGCCACCCACCAGTGGCCACATGAGCTGTCTGGCAGCAGCCCAGGAGGCTGAAGCAAAGGAGAGAGCTGCTGTAGGTCCCTCCATGGCTCTGCAGAAGGGCTGTGCCTGCTCTGCTGACACGGGCTTGAGGGTTTAGTAGCCTCTGGTGGTTTATGCCTCACTTGTGTCATTTAAAATAATGGTTTTGCTTTTTCTTGTGTAATGCAGATATGCAAGAACTGCACAGGCTGCTTCGATCGGCAGATCCAGTGTGTCTCTCTCAACTGCCCAGTACTTTTCAAGCTCTCCAGAGTGAGCAGAGAGCTGTCAAAGGCACCCTATCTCCGCCAGCTGCTTGACCAGTTTTAAATGATCTGTGTTACAGGATTCCAGGTGCTATTTTTTTTTCTTCAGTGTTTACCACACTAAGACTATTGTGCATGGTGCTTTTTCAATTCTCACCTAGTCCAGAATTTCCATTTTAACTGTTGGGTTTATTATCTGAAGAATAATGAACACTTACCATAACTAAATTAAAAAAAAAAAAAAAAAAAAAAAAAAAAAAACNCCCAACCCATTTGTTGATCTATGAATAGCTCACTTTTTAAGATGTAAAAATTTCTTCTTCCTTTCATGTTTCTAACATACTGTTTTATAATGCTGATGTTGAAATAGCTCTGTGTAACATCTTGTAAATCCATTTCAAAGTAGAAGTCAAGTTTACTTCCTGGAGGAAGGAGCACTGAAAACCTCTTGAAACGATAAAACCATTTGTGTGTGTTCTTGAACTGTCAGTATCAAGACGTGTTACTTATATATTATCCATTCACTTTATAATTTTGTCTGCGAAATATTTTGTAAATACACTTTTTTACTTTTCAAACAACTGAGTAAAATAATGTGCAATGACTTTTATACAGATAATTTTAAAGTTGGTTGGTATATCTCCTCCTAAGTTTTGCTTGATTCCAAGTAGATTGTTATTTTGATCAGACTGTGCAAGCAGTAGTACCATGTGTAGCATTTTGAAACATTATTTTCTAAAAATTGCTGTCTTGCTTTAGCTATTAATGGGGCATTGTGAGGAACTGTGCAAAGACATTTTTGTTACAAACCTGTGGGACTGTTGCAATACTTTAAATATAAAATTTTATTCCATTTTTGCTTGTTTTGTATAGACATTTCTATTGCTTCTAAATATGCTTAAAATATTTTCTTTCCTTACGTACTGTACAGTTAAATCTTATTTGCCACCATCTTGACAAAATGTGTATTTAGAATATTTGTATAACTGTATAAAATGGAAAAGGAATTATGTGGTCAGTGCATTGTTTTCTAAACTGGAAATCATTTTGTTTTAGAAGTTAATAATGGAAACCATATTAAAGTTGAATAAAATGATATGGTAAAAAAATTATATATATTTTTATATATTTACCCTCAGTTTGTTTCCCTTCTCTGGTACACACAATAATATAAAAACAAGACTGCTCGAATCAAAGTTAAGAATCCAGCTTAAACTTTGGGATCTAAAACAGCAGTAGCAGTTCTTGTAGGCCTTCTCCAAACCAGAAGAGAAACATTTTCAGTTTTCCATTAGTCAAAAAGGGACAGAGTTTTAAATGTAAAAGTCCAGAGGAAGTTTGAAAAATAGAACAAAACTTTATTTACATTAAGGAACCTGAGTGCCTTCTCCAGATAAGAATTTATTACAGTCAAGACACAAGTCAGTCTGTTAAATATCACATTACACAGTACAATGTAAAACCTACACCAAGCAGAATAGAAACTATTACATATGTAATAGAATATCCACAGATTGCTATGCACTTGTATGTAAAGTAACTTTAAAAAAACAAAACATCAAGGCATAAAACTTTGCCTGGTCTTGCATTCAAGCATTGGTCATGTACAGAATAAAAGTGCAAATGCCAGGAGTGAGTGCTGGCAGTACAGTCCAGCACTTGGCAGTGCCTCAGGATAAATAAAATACTTAGCTGCAAGAGGTTACCTTTCACACTGGAGCAGGGCACTTGTCTTCAAACTATTCCTGGGTTTGTGGACAAAAATAGGATTCTTATCAAATTCAGGTATCATGGATTAAGTTCTTGTCCTCAACAGAGGGATGGCTTTTCTAGCATAAGCAGGGCAGTAGTAATGTGATACAGTTACTGCAAGTAATTTCAACCCTAACATGTAAGTACTTGAGCTTTCTGGATGACCTGTAACTTAAAATAGATCTGCACTGTAAATAGATCCTCACTTCAGCTGTATATTGCAGGAAGCAATTTACTTTGAAAGGAAATTTAAACATGTGAAACCCAACATTCATTGTCTGAAAACAAGCCTTGAGGAACACCAAAATCCAAGAGCAGGGAGCTAAGCCTTGACCATCGAGGTGCCTAGAATTGGTATGAGCTGGACTCATCCTTGGAAATGTCCTAGATCTTGTTTTAAACTTCAGTTGATTCAAGCATTTCATTTTCAGTCCAGGGCAGACCCCGGCTATTAAAAGCACGCTGGTTAGGGGATAAGGAAAATACTTTTTGTCTCTTTATCTCAGTTCAAGACCAGAAATGAGACACTGAAGGCTCTGAGTCCTCACTAGGATGACTCTAAAAGGGGGCAGGTCTCCAGACCTGCCAGTGGAAAGTGATTCTACATAGATAATTCTTCAGCTTCCACTGACTTACAGCCACTGGGGTTTTTTTTTGATCCTTTATTCATGGGAAAAGGCTGCTCTTACCTTGGCATTCCAGCCTGTTGCTCCATTCCTACTACACAGGTCTCCAGCTTTTTAAGGAGAAAATGGGGATGAAAGATGAACTGAAGTTGCTGACGCAGGAGTTAATACAGGCAGTAAAAAAAAACAACTACTTCGTTTTGTGCAATATTTTTGCATTTGCTGAGAGGACACTGGTCAGAAACACAAATAAGTGTATGCAGTAGATAAGCTTCAAAGAGATTACAGCATATTTCCCAATGCAGCTTTGATTTAATTTTCTGGGGTTTTTTAGTACTTGATTATGCAAACGATATAAAGTAAACTATCCATGTAAACTATCCCTGAGAACAGTCTTACAGGTAGGACATTCCATCTGGAATTTCATCAAAAATTAGCATATGAATTGGGGGAGCTTAGAATCTTCCTGGTTACCCAGTATCTTTAAATCATTTTCTTTAGGCAACATGATCTCAGGTATGAGAAAACTTTTTTATAGTGACATCAACACAGGTGAAGCCAGGGGTATTGCAGCTCCAGCAGGGAGCTGCCACAGTTTCCATATCTTTCATTGGGTGTTGTGCACCTTCTCCCTCTCTCTCCCAGCACCAGTGGGATTTGTCCTCACCCTCAGCTGACACCCCCTACTTTCCACACACAGGGAGCAGCATGAGAAAGGATGGGAAGAGGAAAACCGGTAAAATGGAGGCTCCAGCTGCCCTCACTCCATCCACTCTCTGTGCCTCCCACACTGCTTCCACATCAAACCAGCTAGGCACACACACATGGACTCACTCACTCCTGTCACCTGTGCCTAGGCCAGGACTGCGCCTGGCATTTATGAGCCTTTACCACTCCTGTAAGCAAACAGAACCCTTGTGCCACGAGTGAAACAAGGCTTCATTTTAAAGTGCATGTTGATGCGTTGCACTGGAAAACAATGCCACAGAAGAAATCCATCAAAAACAGAGTGGCTTTCAAGTGCCAGCAGCAGAGGGGAAGGGAGGCCCTGCAACGTGGCAAGATACTAACAAAAAAACCTCCACTACAAGTTGGTTCCAGCTTCCTATTAACTTCTCAGAACAAAGGAAAAAGCCGTGCAAGCCTAGGTTACACACTTGGAGGACAAGAGAGAGAACAAAAGCAGACCTGGAAATCCAGGGAACATCTAAGATTCTGTGCTATGTTACAGCTAGAGCCCTTTTGTTACTAAATGAAACCTCGTAGCAAGAAAAATATTAAGAAAAGTGCAAAGTCTAAAGCCCCAAACAAGTACATTCTGATCACACAGACTTAAAAAAACACTTAACTGATTTGGAGTTCCAAGCTCACAAATTGCAAGATTACTGTTCAGATTACGGAGACAGATTTTGCCATTTGTTGCTACTTTTTTTTTTCCTCTTACTGAGAGGGCTCCCTGGCATGGCTGCACCTGTTCAGGGCTTCTTGCTTAGCAGCAATGAACCTACACATACAAACCACAGCTTCTCCACTAGGGAGAGTCCATCTCCATGTCATCCCCCAAAGAAATAAAGCCCAAATGTTACCAGTCCAACTGGCCTGGGGCAACTAATCATGCTGGAAAGGATTGTGTCATTGATAATTCCCTCTCCTTCTCAAATCTTCATTATAACACATTACCCTGTCTTGGCACAGGAAGCCAGAGAAATTGCTATAACCTTAATTTAAACAACTGGCTTTACAATACCGTATATTAAGTAATCTCTTTTACCTGAAGGAAGCCAGCAAGAAAGATGGAGTGAGACATGGGCATGTAGTGATAGGACAAGGGGGAATGGCTTCAAACTGAAAGAGAATAGGTTTAGTTTAGGTATCAGGAGAAAAATCTTTCCTGTGAGGGTGGTGAGGCACTGAAACAGGGTGCCCTGAGAAGTTGTGGATGCCTCATCCCTGGAAGCTTTCAAGGTCTGGATAGAGTTCTGAGCCTTCAGTGGAAGGTGTCCCTGCCATGGCAGCAGGGAACTAGTTAATCTTTAAAGGTCCCTTCCAACCCAAACCATTTAAAGATTACAACAGTTTTATCATCTTCTGTGTACATTTGTTGATTTCAGTGGTAGTGCCATAATTAAAATCACAAATACTTAGATTATTTAGATTTGTCGCCACTGTTTAGTGGGTTGGATGGAGTTACACATTTGAGCAGATAAACAATGACCCATTTTGTATCCTTTCTCATAAACTGCTTTTAAATGACCCAAAGGCATGGTTTCACTCCCAAGAAATAAATTTCCAGCTTTTTCTTGTCTTTGCCTTAGAACCAAAAATTCCAATAGTTTGCCAAAAGGTTATTCAATTTACAGCTGCTGGGCATCACCAGAAATTTTAACTGATCTGATCACACGCAACTTTCAAACGCAGTAGAAACATTCCTCCTTCACCAGGTAAGAAAGTTCAGCATTTCTGATAACAGATCTCTCTCCCCTCTCATGAAACCATTTTGGACAAAGCATCTCAGACCTGCACCCTTCACCCACCTCAAAAAACTGAGTAGTCTGAGCAGTCACTTTCTTTCCCTGTTATTACAGCATCTCCTGCTTGGATGCATATCTCACATTTAGAAAACATTTCTTACATTTTAACAGTTTTGGAATAGCCAAACATTTATCATGTTGCCTTGTTCACATCACTGAGGACCTTCCCACTCCAAGACACATCCCTGCAGGCTGAAAATGAAAGAGGAAAAAGGGCTGGGCAAATGAACACGCTGAGATCTGCACCACTATGAAAGGATTCCTGAACCACTTGACAACAGCGACAATTCGGTTGCATTTCCATTAAAAAAAAAAAAAAATGAGCTTTGACTCTATTCACCCTTCTCCCAGTCAACATTCCCATTTTGTCTCCCAGGGGAGCCACCAGCAAGCACTGGAGGATTGCCCAATACATTGTCCAGATGGGGCTGGAGAGAGCCTTCAGCTGGAGAGTCCCCTGGTATCCTACGGGAGGTGTCCGCCAGAGAGTTTTTCTGCTTGTCATTCATTTCTATGACCTCAAAGTCTGCATCGTTCCACTCCCTCACATCCTCCTCATCCTCCTCGTCCTCAGTAAGCCTCGAGTTCGTCAACAAAGCTTTCCGGGTCTCGCTGTCACTCACTTCTTCTTTCAAGTCATTCTCCTGGGGAACGTTGGCCAGTTTGTACATCACGGGGAAGAGCAGGACCGTCATTATGGAAGTGACAAAGGAAGCGTACGTAACAACAGGGAAGTGGTGGAACCTGCCCTGGAGGTAGCCCACCACGGCGGGAATGCACATCTCTCCCAGCGCCCCGCCCACCACAAACATGGAAGCCGTTTTTCCTTCAACAACCGTGTACTGCTCTATCCAGGAAATGCCACTGGGGAAGACGGTGGCCATGGATGCTCCGTACACGGCCGTTCCCATCCACAGCAAGGCTCGGTAATGTGCAAGGAAGGCCAGGGCTGAGGAGGAAGCAGCAGAGCAGATGAGACTTATCACGATCATGGTGGCAGGGGACAGGAAAGCAGCACCAAATATTGCTGCTCCTCTGCACATGGCAAACGCGCCCCAGAAGACCGAATTCAAAGCAGCTGCTTCACCTTCCGTCATCTCGGCAAAGACCATTGCGTAAGTAAACACGTAAGAGCCGTAAGTGACCTCTGCTCCCACGTAGAACAAGAAGAATATGAACAGGAGACCAACTAGAGGCCAGTGGTGTTTGGCAAGCCTGCCCTTCTGCACAGCAGCCTTTGATTTGTCTCTAGGTGAGCTGCCCTTTGAATACAAAGCAAACAAGAAGATGGAAGTGAAGAGAATATAGGTCCCTATGATAATATAGGACCACAGGAAATCTCCATCATGATGGTCTGTCGGTGCCAGTGTAGTTGAGGCAGCTGATGCTGTTGGCACAGAATTCAGGACAGACTGGTTTGTCTTTTCAGCCCCTGCAAGTTCTTCAGATTCAGAACCCACCAAGGCCATCTTAGCCAGGATTGGAGCCAGAAATGCACCAGCAGCAAAACTGAAGTGCAAAGCCTGCAAGTGTGGCCCAGATTCTGATCCCCAGGTATTCAGTATCAGTACATTGGCACCTGCAGATCAGAGAGAGAAAGACTGATTTTGGTCCAAGACCAGATATTAAAAGAAAAGAAAAAACAAAACCAGACAAACTATAGCTTACATTACTAATTCAGTGTACAGTAATGCCAGTTTTAGCAAATACAACGTGAAAACCCAGAAGTTAGCTGAAATTCTGCCTTAAATCCATGTGATTACTTGAGCTTTAGGAGGATATTCACAGCAGGCAAAACCAAGAGTCACACAGTGGCTTAATCCAGCAGCAATGGACAGATGTAACTGTGCCAGGGGAGGCTTAGATGGGATATTAGGATTTTTTTTTTTCATGAAAACAGGTTGTCAAGCACTAGAACAGGCTGCCCAAGGAAGTGGTTAAGTCGCCATCCCTGGAAGTATTTAAAAGACATGTGGATGTGGCATTAGGGACGTGGTTTAGGGCTGGACTCAGCAGTGATGGGTTAAGGGTTGGACCCAATGACCTTAAGGGCATTTTCCATCCTAGGGACCCTATCAGACTGTGGTTCTAATTAACCCTACTTGACAATTTGCAGCATTTTTCAGCCTTTTTGAAAAGGGAAATTTAACTGCTTCTCATTTCTCTAAGTATCAACAGCAACAAGGCCCAATGCTAAGAATCAGAGGGCTCATTGAACAACACCCCACAAAAAAATAACAATTCACTTGCTCTGACGGGCTGGGCCCACCCCACTGTGTTCAAATGACTTTTCAGAAACAGAAGGGTTTACATCAATACCACTGCAAACAGCAAACTACAACACTGTTAGATCAACAATAATGGTAGGAAATGAGATCTGGGAGAGGTGTTTTGAAGTAGTCCCTCAGAAGAATGCAGGAAAACAAAACAGTAATCAAATTCTTGTGCTGCAGTACAGCAGCCCTTGTCACTCAGCACTCTACCAAATCAATTCAGCTTTGCTTTACTGCCTTGCTGTGAGTTTCTTCTGCTACTTCTGCTCAGCATGGGGAGTCTCCCTGTCTCTGAGGTCTGATCCAAGCAGTACACCCACTGAAGGTATTTTTACCATTGGCTGACAAGATCTTCCCATACAAAGAATTTTTAAACCAAGTGCCATGTATAACAATCTTACCAGAGGCAGCAAGTACAGTTCTGCACTCAGTTTATTTAACACGACCTGTGCCGTGCAAAACCCTCTCTTCTCTACTGGATCCTGTGCCGTGCTCTTTTTACATCTTAGAGCTCCCTCAAACCCCACAGAATTAAGGCAGGCAGTTCACATGTGCAGCCATCATTCCTCTGGGTTGCCAACCAGCCAAGCCACCATAGCCAGGCCCTGGCTGGGATGCTTCCAGAGCTGTTCGGATGGCTAAGCTAAGCCATGAGTCAGCTCTTTCTCAGAAATAACCCTGCCCTGAAGGTGATCAACCCGCTCCAGTAGCACCTTGCTGGTTAGTAAGCATCCCCAGGCTCCTGCAGTGGGGCAGCAGTCAGCACATGCTGCTTGGATGCCACTGGAGAGGTGCCAGGAGTAGCTGCCTGGTGTTGCTTCACCACCACGTGCTACAGCAATGCCAGAACACTCTGCTAACTGATGTACTTCTGGGCATTTCCTTATCTCCACTGCAAGTATGCCAGCGTGTCCCAAGCATCTCCAAGCGTGCCCAAACCCTTTGCTGTGGCCTTGGCTCCTGATGCAAACTGCCTGCTAAAGCCAGCCCTCCCTAACCCACTGTCTAAGCTGTGCCCAGGGGACTCCTTTGCTGTGGGAGTTCATTTTTCATACTCCAGTACAACTGACCTTTCTGACCACACCCTGTACTTGCTCTGCAACTTCACCAGCACATCTCAGGGTCATAGAATCATTATGATGGAAAAAATCCCTGAGATCATCTTCCTCCAATGAAAAAGCCTCTGCTAAGAAGCTGGGTTTGAACAGCTTTCCAGCAAAAGTGCTGAGGAGTTTGGGGGTTTTTTGCCCAGGTCATTTACAGTATGCACATGCCCCAGAATTAGAATCTGGGGGACAGAACAAATTTGTATTCCCAGCCACCTAAGCATGGCTGCCCAAAGGTGGAAAATACCCCTTATTTCAGGGAAAGGGGTTCCATAGTGGTGTGAACCCCCAGCTGCTGCGGAGCCGGCTGTAGGTGGGCAACTCTGCCAAGAATCTCAAACACCAAGGTGCTTGCTTAGGCCCAGCTAATGCCAAAGAACCATATCCTGACCAGCTCCCAGTAAATGAGTAATTTAAAGAAAACATTGCTTAAAGAGCACAAGGCACTTCCTTTATGCCTGTAATGGCCCACTGAAATGAAAATTTATCTTCTCCAGGGAGCAAGAGATACCGCATTCCACAACCCCTAAAGGAAGGTCTGTGTCTCTCACACACACACACTGGGAGCCTCAGGACCAGATTAATCCAAGAATCACAGCCAGGTAAAACAGCTCTCCTCTTTTAATTCAAGATGTATCATAAGAAAAACCAGCAACTGTTTTGGTATGCTTGAAGTTTCCAATTATTTTGGGGAAGGAACTGTCAGACCAGAGGGTCCCTTACCTGTGTCCAGAATTCCCATGGAACCTCCAATAACTGACATCAAGATTGTTAATAGCAGGGATTCCTTACACCAGGGTATCACATAAAGACCAGCTGTTGTTGCAAGCATGGATAAGGCTGGAAAGGTTAAAAAACAAAACAAGAAACTCACATACTACAGTTTCCATTTAAATAACACATAAGACCAAGAAATACAAATAAATTCATTATTATTAAAGTTACAGATAATCCTAATAAGTGATGCAATGTAAATACCTCAATCTATGGTTAGCAATAGCAGCTGGAAAGTTCAACAGATCACTTTTTAGTTGGAAAAAACCCACTATTTTATCTGCATATAAACCCTGCATGACAGACTTCTTTGGTTAAAGCAAAGAGAGCAGCAGCTCCTGCTAGGACACTAAGAAATCTTCTGATTTAGAAATGTGACTTCACCATGAAACCAGTAAAACACAGGTTGGAACAGTGTCAAGCCTGTCCTCTCAGAGCTGCACAACATTTAATTTGACTCCATTTTTAAAAGAACCCAATTAACTAAGCTCTTAAAAATCCTATAAAGTAATTGTACCTTGTCCACCAAGTGATCTCCATATAAAGATGCTGGCATTCATTTATATTCTGTTCCTACATGAGGGATGTATTCCAAGGGATTTCTGGAGTTTTAGACAGAACTACAAAATTTCTCATAAATAAATCTAACAGCAATTCATTAATTGTATTAGTTTTCCCATTATTGGCTACACTTACAATGTGCCATTTCAAAAAATATTTTTAGCAGATGGAAATTGCTTTTATTACCAGTTGGGAAGAAGTTCAGCAGTTCAATTCTATGCTTATAATTGCCTCCATAATAAAACCACCTGCAATTAATATCTTGAACAGACAGTATTAGGTTCTTAGAAAGCTTGTACCAATTCAGCTGTCTCTATTATTTTTCAAATCAATACATGATCATAGATGCAGCAGATCCTTAAAACATCAATGGGGGCTGGGCTGATGCAATTAAGAATTTAGGTTGATTCTAAAAAAAAAACCCAGCAACTATATCCAGAACCCTAAAGTCCTAGCAAGATACTTAGAATACATTCCTTAAAAGATTTTTGAAGGTGTGCATGCTGAGCTGCATGAAGAAAACACTAGAGATGGGGAATATTAAGTACAGCTCCTAAGGTGTTCCACTCAGATCTGAAAAATAACTTCTCAGCAAGGGCTCAGTTGTCCACTTCAGCTCCATGCCTGATGATTAGCACTTAAAAATTTCCTTGACAAACACAAATGATGCTTCCAATTTTTCCTCTGTATAGAGTTTTTCTCTATAACATTCCAGCAGTTGCAAGATGGGAGGTAAAATTACACAAGCCAAAATCTTTTACAGGCAGCTCTCAGATGATAAAAATGGGAGTAAGTTGAGTAGTTCAAATTGTGGTTTTGCCATAAGCACTACCAAACTGGAAAGGATAAGGAGATCAATCCTTTCCCAAGCATTGTTGACAAACTGCTATCCTCAGGAAAAGAGGGAAATACTAAACTATTTCAAGTTAACATGCATTTTTACAGGCATGTGCACTGATTCCATTACAGAAGGCAAAGTCTGAGCTTGTCAGGTGCACAAGGAGGAAGTTAAAGGAACTCTTTAATACTCCACAACTGCAATCACTAGCAATGGAAAAAGGGATCTTATCTGAACTGACCATATGACTATAGCAGGATCCTTAGGGGAGGCACAGTTCCCTGAACTAAGAAAAGCGAGATCTAGTGTACATTTTAATCCCTAACTTAGAGCACAGAGGCACTTGCAAGTAAAAAAAACCAGAGCTTCCACTGTTTTAGGTGTGTTCTGAGAATCTCTGTGCAAATGAGACAGGAGCGTAACAGGAGCCACTCCTTTCTGGATGTTGCTTCCTGGCACCCTGATGCCTGAGCAGCCTCGCTCTGCCTGGACAAAGCCGGTCCTGTGCTCCTACAGGAGCAAGTTTCCACAAGTCCAGAAAACTTAAAATCATCAACTGTGGTTCCTACAGCTTAAATGCTTCCACCATTACTGATTTAATGTAATTAATGTTTCCCACTTTAAGTAAGTTAAAACTTGGCTATGGCCCTCCATTCGAAAGCCGCAGACTTTCGTCCAGTACATGGAGATGATCGTGACTGATGAGTGTTTAGTAAAGGAAGGGGAAGCTCCCCCCATAGAAATGCGCCTCAGCGTCACTGCTGGAGGTTTCTGCTGCACACAGGGCAGCCAAAACAACACAGCTTCCTGTTCCACGCCTTGTAGTGTCACTACAGAAGCTGGTTATGCTCCAAGAGCACCGACACTGTGCGCATTACTTGATGTAAACTAATAAAAGCCCAGTTGTACTTTCCAGTGCACGCCAAAGGCAGCGTTTGGTCAATCCATGCAGTTTTTGTCAGTTCAATCCCAGTTCTCCCTGCGGATGTGCCCGGCGGGCCCAGGCTCTTGGCAGAGCAGCAGTGCCCGGCACACGCGGTCTCAGCCATCAGGCAGGGCGGAACATGGCGGAGATCTGGGGGGAGCAGCACCACATCCCACGGACCCTCCCGTTCCCGAGGCTCGGCACACATGTCCCTCTGGGGCTGCGCTCGCTGCGGAGAAGCAGAAGTTGTCCCGGACAGCGTCCGGCGGGGCAGCACTCACCGAGCAGCAGAGAGGCGTTCATGCAGTCGAAGAGCACCCCGCCGACCACCGACCCGCCCAGAAAGCCCAGGGACCGGCCCACGAAGATGTAGTACATGTCGCTGACGTTCTTGCCGACGTTGGCGGCCAGGTTGGGGAAGGTGGGACCCAGGACCGCGATGCTCATCCCCTGCAGGGCAGAGTGCGGGGTCACCTCGCCCGTCCCGGGGAAGGGTCCGCACTGCTCCCCGCAGCGCCGGGGCCGCCCTCGCTCACTCATTCACTCACCAGCCCCAGGAAGGAGGCGCAGAGCGCCCCGGTGATG
>WEIU01015739.1:36842-65962 GCA_013389925.1 Aegithalos caudatus
AAAATAGACCTGCTTGCTACAAGTAACACCGCCAGATAATATTTAAACCTGATCGATCCCGCGTTCCTACCTTTGCAGGAGTGCCGAGTTCGAACCATGAGGTAGCTGCAGAACACTGCCGAGCTTCTGTTCATAGGTTCAGCGGTAGAGACAATTCCAGATAAAATAATTTCAACTATAAAATCATAGTAGTCACACACAAGTCAAACCACATTTCTTGAGGTTAGTATTTTGCCTTGTTATGAAAGCAGCTTCCTGAAAAAGGTACAGCAGTATTTGAAATGCCTTCCCCAGGCTTCTCCCCACTGTTGTTTTACACAACAGTGTTGTTTGTTGTTTTTACAAAGAAGGTTTGTACATTGAGTGTGTACAAATCGGAACAGCAACCAGGCACTTATAAAGGTTTTGGACACCTTTTTCAAATTTTAATTTGAACTACAAGCAGCCTAGAGAATAATCCTGGGCGAAAAGGGAGTATTTCACCCATATCATCAGATACATTTATTAAAGTAAACATTTAGCCCTACTACAAAGGAAAGGTGAATTAATTCCTGGGACATACTGAAGCTGTCAATGAGGAAACATTTCATGCTTCACACCACCAAGGTAAGTCAAAGGGAAATTGGTAGCAGGCCAGTAGATGATTAAAGGTCCCACTGAATTACACTGGCATTTCATGAAGGAAAACCAGAATTTTTTCAAAACACCACTCAAGCTTATTTTACCAGTTTCCCTCCCTCCCTCAATTTTCCTTTCGCCTTTCATGAATGCAACTGCTTCTGCAAGTTTGACATTAAACCCCAGAACGGAAAACAGAGAAGATAAATATTTCAGAAACAAGCACAGTAGCTTAGATTTTTAAACCATTAGTCTTAAAATGAGTTTGCAGTGCAATCAGAATGAAATGGGTTGCACCATGTATTAATCTAGGAGCAAATGTAATGCGGACATTTCAGTCAGACCACAGTGGCAATAAAAGCTGTAAAGACTTTACAAAAGTCTGCAGACTAAATTCAATAATTATCAGAATACAGCAACATTACATTTCAAAATGACAAGTTTTACACAAGAACAAAACTAAAAATGATGCATGCAGTAACAAATGGGGCACTTAAGAACTACCATCTTTATTGTGAATAATTTGAGATTGATCACAGTTACTTTAGCACCACGTAGAACATTAAACATTCATTTCTTACCCTTCTAACAAAGCAGAACTTGAAAGACTGGAGTTAAGGCTAGCAAAACGTGTACCCTTCAATATCAAAAACAACATACAAAATATGATGTCTATAAAGATACTTAAACATGTCAGTGTTGTCAATATTAGCAAACATTTTAGTAAAAAAAATCACTCAAATCTTACCATATGCACTTCCAAAACATTACAGCTGTTGACACAAGATATATATAGACTAGAAGGCACACTGCACATATGCCAAAGTTTACATGACTAGAAAGTCACTGGCTGGCTGGAACTCTACTGGTGCTGTGCCTGTCAACAGGGAGGCACACAGAGAAAGGGATCACTTTTTCCTCAGCCATCTCTCACATTTCAGAACTACTCCTCCTCTAGTGAGATGCAGAACCTTTGCCCATGCCCTGGTCAAAACACACTGTATTTATAGATACACACACTCTCTTAAATAGCAGTCAAGATCTGGAGTATTAAATGACAGCATCACATAAGACTGGAAACTTCACACTGCCATTTTAAGTGAACCTCTTTCTACTCATTTTCTTCTGAAGAATTACCCTGAGAACATTTAATGAAAAGCTGATTGCTATTCTGGTATCCTATAAAAAGAATGTTTATGGAAAGTACTCTATGAACTGTTTTCAAGAAAGGGATATATCAGAGTGCTTTAGGGTCTTCTTGAATTAAGATACTATTTTAGTTTTTGAATCTAGCCTCAAGATTAAGGCTGGCATGATTTGGGTCACCAAAATAGGATTTCAGCAGGTTTCCCATGAACAGGTTTTCATACCTAAAAATAAATTGTTACAAAATCTTAATTTGCATTCATTCAGTTAAAATAAAATTGAATACGCAGTCCTTTTCTCAATTTCTACAGTATTAAATCTATTTTCAGATAAATTTACTAAATAGTTGCTATTTGTGTGGGATTTTTTTAATGTTTTCATTTGTTGGGGGATTTTTTAATAGAGTCATCTAACATTGTTTTTAAAACCTCAGGGCATACAGAAACTAATATCTCTCTCAATAAGTTTCTCAGTGGTTGGTCAGCCTCAGCACAAAAAATCTGAGTTTGTTTTTCATCTTACCTAGCTTTAGGACACAAACACCTCATACTTTTGTCCAGAAAAGAGCATTTGCTACTGGGCATTTCCCCCATAGACACAAGGTGACAGAAAAGATGCTAATAGAGTTCTTAAACAGTAATTTACTTTATAGTCTCCAAAAAGCCTTTCCAATTTTAGCATTGTTGCAAAACAAGCACTGTAGCAGGAATGGGTTTGTTATTCCAACACCATCACACCAGCAGAGCTTCCTTCCCCCTAAACTCTGCTTCACTCTCATCCAACATCCCACTCCCCAGCTGGTTTTACCATAGAAATCACCCCTAAACAATTAGTCATTGTCCCCTCCTCAGGGAGGTCATGGTTTTTGCAGTCTTTTTCTTTGTTGCTTTGGGAATTTTTATAAATTTTATGCAAATATGAGAGTTTGGATTTTTATTTTTTTTAAACAGCATGGCAATAATTAATCTATACTATTGATATACCATTTCCATGTAATTTATAAATCTTTACAATAATTCTTGTATATATTCTCCCAGATAATTTAGAGATGCAGAGCAGCAAGTTGGAAAGATACCATAATTACACCAAGATACCTAGTCACAATCATTTGAAATTGCACCAGTGATAAAAAAAGCAGCAGCTTTGTTTTTGGTATAAAACTCAGGGCTAAGAACACATGAAATGCAAGATCTATGATGAACACTAATTTTTCATAACAGAACAACAGGAAACAAGAGTTTTTTACCACACATAGCCAATAACACATTCTGCATTGCCCACATGGAAAATAATACTGAATATCACGTTCTAAAGCAACACTCCAGACAAGAGCAGCATTGGCTGTCAGCATCACTTTTGTAATGGAGGCAGTAATTTTAATTAACACTACTAATGACATTTTTAGATGTAGATACAATGTGCCAAAGCACAAGTTCCAGTGAACTTAAAGAGACCTCAGTTTTCCAGATTGGCTATTTCCCGCCCCCCACCTCCAAGTCCCTCCACATGTGTCTCTCTAACATTTTAGTATTCAATTCTTTTAGACCTCACTCATGCAAAGTAGGGATTGAAATTCTGCAATATATGTATATATATAAAAGCCTGAGCTTTGGTCTACAATAATTAGAATGCTTTGCATGATTATATTTAAAGAACTTCTGTCAGTTGCTAGATGTAAACATTAAATGCAATAGTATTGCTGTTTTATATGGGTTTTCTGAGCAATTTACTAGAACACTGGAAAAAGAAGAATGAAAATAGAAAAGATAATAAAGGCTTTCATTAAAAAAACCAAAACAGTATGCCTCCATGGTTTATGTAAAGAACAGTTATTAATTAAAGAAACACTTAAATATACATTTTGTCCAGATCATATTTAGTTTACTCTTTGCTATGACAGTTTTAAATGAGGCAACAAAAATCATTGGTATTAAATGGACCTAAAATAAAGAATGATAAAGTATTCCAGTGATTGCTGAACCATATCCACAGATAAGCAATGTGCTTAAAAGTGTTTTATGATAAACTGGAAAGCAGTGTTTTCATCTCAAAATATTATGCTTTTAAACACTTTTCAGAAAAAGGTTATTTGCTTGACAAACAGTGCATAATACCTAAGAATACATAAGCAATGAGGCCATTTGTTTAGGATGTTAAGCAAGAAATAAGGACATGCAAAGACATTTCTTTATATTTGAATAAAATAGGGAGCCATATAATCTACAGGAAACTGAGCACAGCTATAAAGACCTGTAATAAACCTGCATGTTCACTTAGTGCAAAAATCTTTAATTGCTGAATGTTGTTTTAATAGGTTGTGAATATTTCCACATTAAAAACAACTTGGTATTGCACTTAGAATGTATCCTTTAAAGCTGTCTTGGTTTTACGAACAACAAAAAAAGAAATCCTAACAAGTACAACAGAATAATTTGAAATTTAGTCTAATTCACAATACTGCTCCAAATAATTAGTCAGTACAGTTTCAAAATTATCTACTACTCTGAGGTTTGGCTGAAAAAAGTTTTATACACATACATCTTAAGGGTATTGCCTTCACCAAATAATAATAATAATAATAATAATAAAATCTATTATTCAGCAGCTTAACTTCTGAACATGTTTGCACTTGGAGCTTGGTTTGCACATATTCAAAACCCGAGCCCATCAGAAATGCCATCCTTAATGTTCTTTGGGCCACTGTGAAAGGTGAATGCAAACAGAGAGTGTTTCAAAAGTTGTATAATAATTTAGCTTTCTAATAAGACAATCACTTCAGCAAAAAGATGTATATTTGTGTTCATTGTAGAGAATTATAAAAGACTGTAAACAGCATGATAAACTTCAAAAATACAGATCAGTCTTAAGAGCCACTACATTATCCAGTATATACACCCAGGGGTGCGCCTGCAGAGGATGGACCATAGACATCATTGAAGAATCCCAGGTCAGTGAAGGAAAAACAGCTTTCACATTTCCAGAAATCAGTTCTGATGGATTAGAAAAATATTCTCTTCACACACAGAATCACTACGCACGTACACACTAAAGCTACAAAACTTCAAATACCTTGAAAATGTGGCTTGAAATCAAATTCAAAGACTTGTCAAAAACGTTCAATGGTATAAAAGATTCTTGTAGCAGTTTTGCAATTTGAGCAATAGTTCAAGACTTCAGTATCATATAATATCTTCAGCCAAAAAGTAGAAATCTAGCTTCAGTAGGAAGAGGTCAGGATGGTACAGGGAAAAGAAAAAGGCATCAAAAGCCAGAATCCAGCTCTTTGACTGGCTTTTCTGTTGTGTCCGACACCAAAGTGCTTTCATTTTCCAGCATTTTCTCAGTAGTTTCTCCATCAACAGGTTTTGCTCTCTCTTTCAACTTCTGCCGTTCGTGGACCCAGGGGATGAAACACAAAATAGCTCCTCCAATGAGGGGAGGGACTCCAGCCAGGTAAAATGCCACGTCGTAGGTGCCAAGCTTATCCCGCAGCAAACCTGGAAAGGCAGAAAGTTACCACTCACAAATAAAGGGCCTCAAGAATCTACAAAAAACAGGCCATGGCTTTGGGTTCAGAAACCCAAGAGTTGGCACAGATTATAACCATTAGAACCTGATGGCCAAACAGAGGTGCACATGGAGGTAGAGAGGTATTCCAGAGTTGATTTGGAGCAGTAAGGAAGAGGTCAGTATGTCACCCCTTGAGCAATTAAAAATTGCTTAATTACCATCCATTGAAAACATGCACCATCTTTCTTTCCTATTTGAAAGTTGCTCATTTAAACCTCTCCAGCATCTGCATCTTGCCATGACATAGAGAAATTCTTCCTCCTTTGGGTAACAGTTGCCTTTGATCAATATGCCCTGATGTGTTCTTTTCATTCTAGATGTACTCCATATATTGCATTCCTCATGGCCTTTTATTAAAAAGTGTGTTCTCCAATAATTCACTCTAATTGCTCTCTCCAAATTCCTCCCATTAGTCAAATTCTATTTAAGTATTAATAGCTGTGACAGTAAGAAGCAGATCAGGAAGTACCAAGTCTGTGCTGTTCCAGCATTAAATTTTGTCCTCTATAATGCTGCGTAGTTCAATTACATCTTATGAAGTACCTTTCAGTAGCACTCACCAAATCTCAGGATAAATTACCACTGAAAATCATCAGTGGTGAGGAATACAGCTTTAGCTATTTCTACCTCCCAAAAACAAAAAAGTTTTCACCTTCAAAACACGTACTTTGTCACTCTCCCACCAAAGGATGAATGAACCCAGCATTCCTACTAATGAGGAGCAATTAAAGTGACTGGAGCTTTTATTCTCACAATGGTTTTAATATAAGAGTATTTTGGAATCCAGTTAATTTTCAGATTTTAATTTGGAGGCCCTCTGTAACACAAGCAACCAACAGGCTGTCACCTGTACAAAATGGAAATTGTCAGGTCCTAAATACAAGAGGAAACTTATCTTTCTTTTAAGGAATATTTTACACCTGCCTAACAATGAAAAAGACTGAGCAAACTTGGAAGAGTGCAGTAAATTAATTACCCACGAGCAGCAGGTAAATTTCCTGCATCTTCTCAAGCACACACAGAGAAAACTTCCCATGTCAAGGCTCTGCATGTGATGAAGCAATGGGAAACACAGCCAAAAAGTCATGCAAACATAGACACACATTTACAGCTACAAACGCTGCCTACACTCACCTGCAATGGGTGGCCCAACTGTCATAGGCACTGACATGAGTCCAAGCAGAAATCCGATGGCCTGGGAGACATCCTGAGCCCCAACGAGCTCGAAGGCAATAGGAGCCATAATGCAAATGAAGCACCCATCAAACAGGCCCATGAAGAGACAGACAGCAACGAGAGCTCCAAAGACATTGCACAGTGGAATCATCATAGACATCAGCCCAATAAAAAAGAATGAGGCCACCTAAATGAGAACAAGGAAAAAAATATAAAAATGCATTGCATCGAATTTGTAAATGAAAAGGGACCAGATGAACCTCCTTGCATTTGCAATGACTTAGATTGTCTGCCTGTATTTACTTTAAAATAATCAGTCTCCATGGATTACCACCATCAGAAGTTACATACGAAGAGAAAACAAACATATAACTCATGACAGGCAAAGGAATTCCACTACCCATTTCACAAGCTTTGAAAATGCAATTGTAATCCACTGTCTTACAGTGATAGTGTAAGGGCATTTTTCATGCATTAATATTTTTGAGAAATAAGCACAGAAATATTAAAAGTTTAAGATACCTGGAATACTGTATTTAGACTCCTCACTGCTATAAGTAAAAATATCAGTATTATGAGTGGTTATTTGAGGGTGCTTATATTCAAGAAGTGAAAACATTCAATTTTTCCATTAAAAAAAGTATCCTGATGTACTTCTGTATTTATGCATACTTACAAAGATTTTTTAATATAATTTTATACTATTTGTTTTTGATTAAAGGAATAAAATTGTCTTTCAGCAAAATTAAGCAGAATTAAAAAGAAAATAAAAGCGGTAATTTTGCCTGTGCACCATCCATATATAAGCACTGGAAAACTATGTTCCACCTAACTGCAATAAAACATCAAGGAATCTAAATTTATCCATGCCAGCAAATACTCTGGCAGAATGGTAATTCTTTCCTAGGAATTTTTGACTTCCATAATGCAGTGCAGACAATCCCCACTAGATGCCTCCCTCGCTATTCATTTTAAAAGACCGAACGGAGAACACCTTGTGGTTGCCAACATGAAAATGAACTAAACCTTTTCCAAAATCCCACACTAACACTGCTAGTTTCTCAAAAAACAAAAACAAAACAAAAACAAAACAAAAAACAAAACAAAAAAAACCCAAACAAAACAAACAAACAAACAAACAAAAAAAAAACCAAAAAAAAAAAACCCCCACATGTTTATAAGCATGGAGGGAAAGAAGTGTATATCCTCCTTCATCTCCAAGCTTCAGCATTTCTGGAAGCTGGGACTCTTTCTGCAAAATGTCCTCAAGTAATCATGTCTCATATTGCCATGGCTGTTCCCCTGTGTGCTATGCACAGAACATATCTGACACCAAATTAGTGCTTGTGAGAAATCAAGAGATCCAAAATCCTTAACAGTGAAATGTGGTTTAATTTTTTTCCCCTATCTGGGGAAAACCATTATGAAAGCATAATCTGGGATAAAACAGAGAAAGCAGAATCTAGAGAATCCCCAAAGGTTCTCATTCACATGCTAATGAACAGTAATTTCTTTCATTCCTAGCTGAAAACAGCCAGCAGGAAATAGACATTTTCTTAGCACTAAAAACAAAAATCAGAGATTCATAAACTTTGCACCAAAGGCTCCTAGTATCAAAAAGCAGGCACTCAGTTTCCTAGAATTTTGAAACTTCTTAAATTTGAATCTCCAATCAGTTAATTCTGCTTGCTTATTAATAGTACCTGCAACCAAATCCTTCAGAATCCACAGTTCAGAGGGAATATAGAAACAATAAAGACATACCTGTAAATAGATTTTTTTTGCACCAGGAATATAATCTGCAACTCTGCCAAAAACCAATCTGCCAACTCCTGAAGTAATACCCAGACATAGCAGAAGCACTTCTTCTGGCATACTGTCACCAAATCTGTCTTTTACATGATTCATCTGTTTAAAAAGAGAAAATAAATTTGCTTTAGAATTAAAAAGATAGACCTTGGAAAACATGAGTCAAATAGAAGTAATTTGTCAATCTCAGACTTACAAACACAGCTACAAATGGTCATCTGATTTAGTCTGCTTTTACAGATTTTTAAAATGTAGTACTTAGTGCGACACAATAAAAACAATCTGAAATGCGTGTCTGCTTTATCCACAATTAATGAACTTAATTCAGGAAAACAAGATGGCTCTGTCTAATAATTAAAAATATATATATTTATATTTTTTAAAAAGATAACTTAGAAGCATTCTCTCCAACCACTCTTAATTTAACTAGTAATAGATTCAAAGTAACACAAAAGCCACAGGGGCTACCAAGCTTGCAATATAGCTCAGGGCAGGAGCAAGAAGCAGAGAGCTGGAGACCAGACAGTGCAAATAGCAGAGGCCCTGCAGAATGCCTCATCCCAACATCCATGCTGTCCAAGCAGGACGAGGGGCAGAAGCCAGCAGCAGTGCCAAACACAACAGCAAACACTCCCACCAGAGGGTGCAGCTACAGCAGCAATGAACAGGGCAGACTGGAAGAAGGATTTATCAGCCACCTCAGCCTGAAGAACTATGGCAACTGATCAATGGTCACAACAGCAGGATGAACTACCAGTGTCAGTAATTCCAACTTTTCNCTTGATGGATATGGATTATTTTTATATTCTCTCTACTTCCACAGATTTTTTGTTTGTGGTTTTTGCTGTAGTTTTTTTGGGTTTTGGTTTGTCTTTTCTTAACCACCCCCAAAGAACAGAAAATCACCCACAAGAGATTTTTTGCACTATTGCTTTCTGGAACGTGCTTGGCAATACCAAATATGCCAAAGTGGGCACTAGAAGATGTAGAAATCATTTGCACAGTCCTGCAATCTCCATGTTCAGAACAAGAAAAGTGAAACAAGTAAAAACAAGTTAAAGTTCAGAGATGTGAAAGAGCAAACACAGAGGAAACTGATTTTAAGTAAATATGTACTAAGAACATTTGAGGGATAAGGTAAGCAAAGGCTGGTATCACTTCAAACCAGAGAACCCTTAATTTCTTAGCTATAAAATTAAAAAAGTTCCATTTTAGTAAATACTTCTAGTGCAAAATAGTCATAATTCTTCCCTGGCCAGAATGTTACTATACAAGCAGAGCCCTTTTTTCCAACAAGAAAATAGGACTTGGTGAGTAAGAGCCATTTTCTTAAGTATAAAATCTGTTGGGGATTTTTTACATGTCACAGAAAGCCTATTAAATCTAATATTAATTTGTCTAATGTAACTGATTTTGTAAGAAAGAAAAAAAACAGGGAAGTTTATTCTAGTTTTAAAGAAAAACTTATTTTTCTTGAATTGAAGACGGGTGCTTACTCTGGTTTTTCCTTTGCTTTGTAAGACACATTTGGGAACAGAATCTGATGCAATTTTTTTATCTGAAATGACATTTAAACACCAAAGATAAGCTGTTCTACTTATTCCCTTTCTGCCAAAATGAGAAAAGGAAAAGCTGACAGTTTTCCCACCCCTACCTGTATGTGCCTGTCAACACCTGCTGGCCCAGCTGGCAAGAGAAGCCAAGGTATTCTTTGTAATTTTTGTCACCTGTTCCACTTCCAGGTTTCTGCAGCCTCTAGATTGTTTAATTATCAGGCCTGATCCATCCACTCCCTGGAGGTTTTTCAAGAGGCAAGATAAAGCTCTGTATGTAGATAACTATTAACCCCGCACCTGCAACTGAGTAACTGGACTTCTCAAAGCGGCACAGGGGGTGAAATGCTGCCACTCTGATCCAGGAGGGAAAATACTGACTCAATTCACTCCTTAAGCAAGAAAATAATCCCTACTCATCCCAAATTTAAAATATCTAAATTAGTTATCAGTTTGGGTTTTGTGTTAGTGGGATTTTTTTTTGTTTGTTTTTGGTTTGTTTTTTTTTCTTTCACTACTCTTAACCACACCATAACCTTAAAGAAAGCTTTTAACTAGATATAAGGAGAATTTTTTTCCTCAGGAAGGCAGTGGCATAGGCTGTTCAGAGAGCTTGTTCAGTCTCCTTCCTTGGAGGTTTTTCAGGACCAAGTGCACAAACCCCTGAGCACCCTGGCCTGATCTCTCAGAGCTGATGCTCAGATCCTAAACAGCATATTCAATCTTCAGTGACACAGCCACTAAAGTAAGCTATAAGCAGCAGCTGTAAGCTGTATTAACTGTCTGAAAATACAGTGTGAACATTCAGGACCAATTTAGTACTGTAAGTGTAACTCTAAGTTAAATATATTCATGAAGTAGGTCAAGAAAGATTCAGATTTCCACAGCTTTTTAGATGTTAGAACTACTCAAAATCCTACAGTGAGCAATTGCTTGTGAACAATCCCAGGCATTAACACTCTCCTCGCTGCAGAACTACACAGAATTATTCGACTCTTCAGACATTGCCTACAGCAGCCAAATGGAACCCAGTCTCAAAAAGGCCAAAGCATTTCCATGTGCGTTGTCCCTGTTCTCAGTAATGTAGCTGCTTCTTCACTAAGGGCTGTGTGCATGCTGAATGGCAGATCTGATTTTTTCCAAGTGTAAAAAAGATCTAGTTAGCTCAGTCAAACTACAGTCCAGGGTAGCACAGCTTCTTCATTATTTAAAAATACAATTAATCCTTGTACAATCCAGTTTTCCAAATAAAGATATATAGGCAGTGGAGACCAGAAATGAATGCATACCTGGCACCAGCATTCTCATTTATACCTGTGCTCTCTACCATCAGGGTGACACACAGAGATCTTGTTGTCCAAATTCTCATCACTGTTAGAATGAGACTAGAAGAAATACCACTTGGTAGTGTGGCTGGAATATTTTCTGATACACAGTTTTCGTTGACCTCTCTCCAACCAGCCAAGACCCAGGTTTTGCTAAGACCTTCCCTTCATTGCACACACATTTCAGTTACATACACACAGTGAATCAAAGACATCAATCTGAACAAAGCTGTAGCTCCTTTTTTTTTTTTTTTCCAAATACAAAGAACCTGAATCTGAAAGAAGTGGTTATGAACTAGTAAGAAGTAATTCTGTCACCCACTTTCTTCCTAGGTATATTCCACTTTAGGATTTCCCAATGAAGCAAAGCTTTCTTAGGCTAAATGCAATAGTCTGCCTGACCAAAAGAGATGGCCAATGGCAACATATAACCTAGGATAGTCTAAGCACATTAAAACCACCATTTCCTTCAATTACTGATGCAAGTCCTGCTGTCTGACACTTTCACTGAAAGCAAGCATAAGAATAAAAGGCAACACTTAAGAGTACTGCTGGTACCATTTGTATACTAGAAATATTATTAACCGCTCCAAATTAAGTTTTCTGAAAGAGTTGAGGGGGTGTAGAAGCCTAGAAGATAAGGAGGCTCATGTGCACGTCTGAAACACTGATAGCCAGATAGCTGTGGAGCCAACCAAGGATTGTTGGCAATAACATACTGTGAAAAAGAACAGTGTGTGTGGCTGGAGAAGAGGGACACACAAAGGTAGGGCAGCACTTTTCCAGGACAAATGTCCTTGTTCTGGCTCCTGGAGATAAGCGTAACAGAACGGTGCAAGCCCGGAAATGAGGTTGAGAAGCCAGTATGGATTGTAGGGTGGAATCAGGACTAGAGAGCCCTGAAACCTCCAAACCCATTTCCAGGAAGGTCTACAAGAACAGACAGTGCATAACTTTCTCACTTTCTATGCAATTTATCTCCAGGCCAGAGAGAAGTAGCCCCACCAAGTCCAGGTGGTACACTGATCCATCAGCTGGATCAACACTGTAGCCAGGACTGGTGATCTCTTTCTTTGCAGTGAACTGTCCTGGATTACTGGAAGTTTCAGAAAATGCTAAAAAGCAGAGCATAAAGTAACTCTGGATAAGTCACTGTTTCTCCTCCAACATACGGACTCACCACAGAAATGGGGGGCAAGAAGGGTGAGAAATAGAAAAAGAAACTTGGTTGCCAGCGAATTTTTTAATACTGGGCACCAGGAAGATCATTTAAGACAAATACATTTCTAGTCCAGACTTCACCAAAGAAACTTTTACTTGTGAGCAAAAAGCCAGCAAAATGAGCCAGCAACTCCTGTACTTCTACAGAACAGATGATCTTCATGTTCAGAGACAGAAATAGCATTACTAATACCTAACCCAGGGATCAATTTTTAATGGAATGCTAATATCCCGAGATAATTTCTATGAAATATTATTATAGCTAACTGTCTTCACATTACAAGTATGCATATATACAACTTCAAATAATTCCTGCTTACACACTTGCCCCAACAGTGGCAACACCTCTTTTTATCTTTTGTCAATTTAAACTCTGTAAAGAACAAGGAAAAAATTAAATATACAAGCTGATTCACTACATGACAATAAGGAAAATTTCTCTTACTCCACTGAGTAAAGCAGATTAAACAGAATAATTCACACATCATGAAGATTCAGAACAAGCATAATCTGAATTTCTTAAGTAAAACTGAACACAACAGTTAATAGGTTAACTGTTAAGCCTATTCAACATAAGCATTAAAAATTCAAAAATACTCAGGGCTGACAATTACACAATTAAAATAATTTTGAGGGTTTGTTTGTTTTTCCAAAAAACAGCTAGTCCTGAAGCCATATGCTAATAACAATAACAACTTTTTAAAATTTCAGAGCTGTTAGTGTTCCTGAAGTGCATGTGAAGGAAACCGGTGGCTTGTTGTGGCCTGGGCAGCAGCAGAAAAACAGATAAGGCACACATGCATCTTTTGAAATGACTGAGCACAAGGACACAGAATAAACTCAGAGATCCTCAAGAACTGAAGTGTTATGTGCACAAGGGATGAGAGTTAAATTGTTGGATAAAACTTACCCTTTTAAGACATTTTAAAATTATTCCTATTTGTGACTTCAATCCATATTTTATGGTCTCAGGTCTATCTGTTTCTTTTGGCCTAAAGCAGTGTTTCCAGGGCCTACTTTACTCTCAAATCTCAACTACATCCAAAATCAGCTACTATCAGGACATCCTAGAGAGTTACAGGTCAATCACATTAATTTGAATTTCCAGAAGAACAGCAGAAATATTTTTAAAAATCTAACAGGTAACATCACAAACTAAGGACCAACACAGATTTGTGGGAGAAAAAGGAAAAAAACAACCCTAATTCTATCCATTACATGGTAGGTAGCAAACCTTGCCTACAGAAGTAAGGGCAGATGTAACAAATCTTTGACTTTGGCCAGCATTTAGGAATTGTCTCAAACATAATTCTTATGAGCCAGTTTAGCATAAGTGTCTAATACAAGAATAATAAAACACATCAATTCAGGACATGACATTTACGTACTGCTCAGTAACAGTAAGGTCTCAGCTGATTTTTTTAATGTCCTGGTTTGTTCAGTACTCATTATTACATGGACCACATGTACAGAATCCCAAAGAAAGAAAGAAATTTCATAAGCATGCTTCATGAATAAAGATTTTTTAAAATAATTATTTTAAAAGGTCCTACACCAAAGTAAGTTGATATTCAAAAAACAAAACAAAAAAAACAAAACAAAACAACTAAAAAAAAAACAAAAAAAAAAAAAAAAAAAAACCAACAAAAAAAAAAAAAAAAAACAAAAAAAACCCCCCAACCAAAAAAAATTGGAAAAAAAANNCCTGAATAAATTGGATAAAGTACCAGCATACCTCCAAGTCTTTTTTTCTATCATTCCCAAAGTGATTTGTTGGATGTCTTAAAATAGTCACAGATAGATACTTACTGAGTTACAAATTAAAAACTCTTAATTTAGGTCTAGCTTGGTAAAACTCTGCTGCACATTTGATTAAAAGGAAACCTAATACTGAAGGAAACAATCTTCTAACATCACTTATATTGCACTTGTAAAAACTTAAGTCACTCTTTTCAAATCCTTGTGGCACTTACTAATGTAATAAAACTTTATCAGTTTAAAAATTATGTAACTAAACCCCAGGACATTATATGATGTACTATGATTAAGAAATTAGGGAACAAAGCAATGGGTAAGGATATCCTGTACAAATCCTGTACAATGTTACTGTCATGTCCTAAGAGAGGTTGACATTCTTGCTCAACAACAGCATCTGTGCTACTCATAGCACATGTCTCAAAACTAGACTCAAACCACAGGACCTAGGTAAAATCTGAACAGCTTCTCAAACCTCTATTCAACCACCACAGAATTCCCAGGGCATCCATAGCATTTCAGCATTAGAGACCTTCTTGTGGATATGGTCATAATCCCCTCATTTTTCACAAACCTGGGTGAAGCACCTGACTCATTCTACTGGGAACAGAAGAAAGCTCTCAGTTGTCTCAACTCTTCAAGACATTCCTAAATACATTGCCAAGTATCTACCAGACCAGGGCCTTGAGAAATTGAATCAGGTGGTCAAATTTTCATGAAAATCCTAAGGAAAAGGTGACAATGATTGTCTCTCTTCCCTACACAGAAATACAGTGTTTACTCAGGATACATACATTTATGTTCCCTTTTTTTCTCCTGCCTGGAGTAATCCAAAACCACTTCTCTCTTTCCTAGGAAATATTCCGCTCGGTAGTAATGAAAAACTTAACTCAATCATCAGAAAAGAAGCTGAGAAATAGCTCAGAGCTTGACAATTACTACAATCAAATAGAAAGAGCTAGGTTCTGAGATCTCCTCAATGGAAGATTCAAAACACATGGTGAGACATTTACAAGTCTCAACAGGACTTGAAAAGCAAAGAGGTTTTCCATACAGCTCTTCCTGGAGCAGGAACTGGACATAAAAGATGGTTTCTATGTGAGTGAAGGAATTTGGCAATGAGTGTTTGTTACTTCATATGAGGACAGCAGGGCAAAACCAGCTGTGATCTTCTCAGGCTTCTGAGCACATGAAGAGTTTGAAGAGTTCAGTTCAAGTCAAGATGTTTCAAGCATCCAAAGACAGGATTTTGAGTTTACCATTAAAATAGCATCAAAATTTAAAAAAAAGAAAAGAAGATAAAACACTTTGCAATTTACTCCGAGTTTGAACTATATACTCAATCTGCTATCAGAATAGTTTGCACTATGCCAGAGTACACAAAGTAGTATGCTGTTAGAGACAGATACAAAGGAAATCAAAAGGAAACTCAAACCTTTCAACCTGCCAGTATTGCACAGACCTGAGGAAGACTGCTTTGTTTTTACCCTTCAGGGTCATCACATTAGCTTGTACCTGAGCATAGCTGCTACCTATTTTTTTTAAATTTCATTTACTCTTACTTCTAAATAAAACCCAGAAAACCTTTGTTTTATTCTTTATTTCTGTTCTTTCTGTACCTATATTATTTATTTATCTTCAGTACTTACATCAGAAGTACTTCAGTACCTAAAATATGCTTTCAATAGCAATTACAAATATAAAGTAGGAAATAATTTATTTCTTTTCCCAACACCACCCCAAAACGTCCAAAGTGGACAATCTAACCAAGAATAAATACTTCCATGTCAACATTAAGGAATACTGGAAAAGAAATGGGTGCACAGGATAATGAGAGAAATGGGAAAATAGAAGTGGGATAAAGGGGGAAAATTTCACTAACCTGGGCAGTCAAACTGCAGCAGATGTTGAGATCTGAAGGGAGATAAATGCAAAGATTAGAAAAGCAAGTAAAGCATGGGGAGCCACTGAAGATTTTGGATCTCAGAGCTATCTGTTTAATAATTACATCAGACCTTTACAAAACCAGTGTCTTGTTAGTCTTCCATTAGAGAAAGAAATACTATAGATTAAGTGGATGAGAAAGGTAATAGTGCTAAAATTTATAGCTACACCTAGTTTTAGCTTTTTTAGAATACCTACAGTATAGAGAAATCTGTTTGACACACAGTTACAGTTAAGTACTGAACATAATTTAAAAGATACTTTCCTACCATTACAAGACTAACAGCAGATTCTGGAAAAAAAAAAAAAAAAAAAAAAAAAACGNAAAAGACGTGGTAGGCTTCAGACAAATGACTGATGTAAGAGATCTGAAGAAATGAAGAGGTTTCTTGAACAGCAGCCCATAAAAGGAAGTGAATGGAGCGATGGAGGCTGTTTTTTCCAGTTTGAATAGAAAAATATCCAGACACACCCATTGGATATTCAGCATTATTTTACACAACATTCTAAAAGTAGCAAATTTATAACATAATACAGGTGGTTCACAAAACAGACAGTACTTACCTTACAAGACCTGATGTGTTATTGCCTTACAAGATGTGTTACATGTATATGCTTTACTGTGGATATGCAGACTTTGTACATTAAAGTTTAGAGATTTTTGGTTACTGGAGTCCTTAGAGTATACATCAGACCCTGCACCATGCTCTGCCCTCAGACACAGAGGAAAACCGTGCTTCCATTTGTCTCCACTGTGGAATCCAGGACCATAAGAATTAAAGGCAAGAGAGAGGTGTAGGATTAGGACTTTACACACGATGCAAAACCTGAACAGCCTCACATATTGCAAGGTAAATCCCTTCTACTATGACTCCTTGGGCAAGTCTCCCACTGCAGAGAACAGAGCCACTGTCACTGTCTGTGGACAAGGGCAGAAGCTAAACCACTCATTTCTCAAATGAGGAGATGTAATTTAGAGATGTCACATCTAACAACATTTAGGGAACACAACATCAGTGTGTTCTCCCCTCAGGGGAGGCTTAAAGATTTACAGGAGTATTTGTAAGAGATGTTATGGATGATGATTAGGGTCTTGTTAGGCAGAACATCAAACACTGCAGTGAAATTCATCCTATCATAGCTTATCCCAATACAGCAGCTCAGATCTGCCTGAACAATCTTAGGTGATTTCTATACCCCCTTTGTATTTTTCCAGTATAATTCTTTGTAAAGACCCAGAGCTTTTGCCTGGGGAAGGGGTGCAGTTTACAAGTGGAAAATGTCAATTTTTCTTAATAGGCAGAATAGATGGAATATTTTGTCCTGAATAAGTTTCAGAAACCTCCAGAGTATACAGAAGTAAATATATCTTTCAAATTACATGGCAAGAATTTCAGACAAGTTCCTATGAAAGCTATAACTACAGAGGATCTCACAAGAACTTGGCTCTTCATTTCTCCAAGTCGATTGCACAAGACAACAGTTTTTATTAGCACATATTTTAGGGGGCAAAGGTTCAAACACACTGAATTTGCACAGCAGAATCTGATCTCTTATTAACAAAAGCAAGGCACATCACTGATAGAGAGTGAGAAATGGACAGACAAGCCAAAATAGGTGGCTCATAAAGAACAGAGATGAAGGCCAAGTCATCCTCAAGGCTTGATTTAAAAAAGTACTCCAAGGTGATAAAGTAGTTAGAACAGTTAAATCGCACAAAAGACACAGAACTTACACTACAGCTCAGAAGGCGGGGGGGGAGGAATCAAATCTGGCAAAAAAAAAAGTCTGCATCAGCTCTAATCCATGTCAGCAAGTCCTCCTGTTAATAATGATGCTTCTAAAGTGAAAAAGACTCCTTTTCTTATCTAAAGAGCAGGAACAAAATGGATGTTCCAGCAAAAGATAGAAAGCATAGACCAGCAGACAGCACTATCTTTTTGTCCAAGGACAGACTATGTGGGCATAGCACTAGACTCAGCAACTTCAAAGTGACAAACACAAGATTTGGAGACAGACACAGCCACCCAGAGGACAGACTAATATTTATCCAAGTTGTCTGATTTAGTGATGCAGCCAAGAAAATGAGTTTGTTTATACACACAAAAAAGTTCTTTTGACTAACATATACTCTACAGCAACTCTAACCAGCTTCATGACGCTCCTGTGAATAAAATTGCTTGGAAGCATCTCTACTTTTCATTCTGAGATGCATTTTCTTTTCCAAGAATCTTGGAGAGCAGAGTCCAAGGTGATACTTTGTTTCTCAGCAAGAAGTATCTATGTTTTTTTCCCCAAGCATTAGATCTGCAATCTCACTTCCCTGTTCTCTGGAGGTCTAGATGAGCCTATTCCTGGCATGTGCAGGCTTCAGAGAAGCCATGAGGCATTGAATCTTCAGCATTTATCTATGGAGGACATTAAATCCAGTACTTATTTGCTACCAAAACAGATTCTCCTAAGAAAGCTGTTGAAAAAAGTGGTCGGACAAAAAACCATTTTTCATCTCTTAAACATGAAGCAAACAGACAGAGAGCACTTACACTCCACATAGCTACTGCTACCCAAAAATCTCTGCATATGCAAGTATGTACCCATTGTGGAATATAAGCATGGATAAACATCAAAAGGAAAAGCCAGATTTACACAGTAAATTAAGAAATAGGCAGCAAAGCAAGGTGAGAAATACTGAAATCTTTTTCCTGAACTACTCTGAAGTTTGAAGAGGACAGTCAGTGTCATGGTAACTTCCAAACTTCCTATCAATTAATGGGTTGCTTTGTAGACAAGCCTGCAGCCATATTTAAACCATAAGCCTAATTTTCAAATATTTCTAGTCACTCTTTAGGATTGTTTTCTTCATAACAAATATTTAAACTTAGAAAGGTAAACTTTATCAAGACACATTTTTATTGCATTATCTACCATCCAGTTGCTTTTCTAAAAAGTAGAACACAAATGTGCACTTTTTTTTTCAACTTCTTGGTTGTTAAATTCAACTTTTTCATCCTGCAAGGTGTCAAATACTATAAATAAGGCAGGACCTATCATTAGCAAGAGGTATTTAATAAAAGTAACTGTTAAATCAAACCATACTTGTAAATACCCCAAGACAAATTACAACAGGACTGAAACACTGGATATAATACTGAAAGTATTAAGATATTATCAGTTCTAGCAGTATTCCTCATAGTGGCTGAATATTGCTACATCAAAATAACACAATACTGGGCCCCTTTCTGTAAGTGTGTCATAATTATTATTTTCTAAAATTCATACTGAAACCTGGTAATGACTTTAGTCACTGCTTAGAGAAGACCAGGCAGTGACAACATCCATTTTAAGCAGCATTTCTTTTCACCCTGCTAAATAAAGCACGAAAAAGCAACCACATCTTGTATACTACTGATCACGTGACCTTGTATCAAATTTTAACAGAAATTACCTAACAAACTCCTAAGAATTAAGGATGCACAATCCTGATTGAGTAATTATTTTTTTCAGGGTAAGAGAACAACACTAAGGCCTTAACATCAGACTGAAAAACAGAAGTTCTCTATTTATTGTCAAAACAAGCACAGGACAAGTGGCACAGAGACTAGGTATACTTTCTTTGAAATATACTTCATTTCCTTGTCAGATAGCCCTTACTAAAAACACTCGGAAAGAACATTTTCCACTAATTCTACAGATTGCTGTTATCAATTCACAATTTAAACCAAAAAAGACTAAGCAAGGATTTGCTTGTCTGTCTGCCTATTTTAGAGAGGCACCAAAAAAAAAATCTCAGTCACTAGTTTGGACTGGTTTTAAAGTTGAGAGAATAGCAAACATTTGATTTAGTAATATTGTGACTTATCAGTTTGTTCTTCAACAATCTCAAATAGTGCTGAAAGTATATAATAAATTTAAGTCAAAACTTATTTATAGTCTTTATCTCAACCCAATTCCCAAGTTACATGTAATGGAACACCTATTAATGGAATTTGACACCAATTAAAGTGGGATAAGAACAGCTCTCCCTTTTGGTTCTTCCCTGCAAGAGCCAAAAGGAATCTGATGCCTGATACCTACCACTAAGGATTCACGTCAAGGAGCTGGCAAGAGTTACCAGTTCCTATCTAGCATGCCATATAATCAGTTTGTTAGTGCATTTCATTTTAATTAGAGCCTGCTTAATGAGCAGGTTGTTTCTTTGGTTTTAGCAGCTTTTACTCCACATAGCAAATACAGCGCAGAGAGTTAAATTGCAAAGACTTGGCTAATTCTGCTGTTTCAAAGCCCAAAACCGTTTTTACTTCTTTTTTACTACAGGGGTCACAGCATGTATTCTCCTTTCCAACAGGCTTCAGAAAATGCAAGAGGCATGAAGAGAGCCCAGGGATGGCACAGAAGCACACAGAGACCCTGGCTGGGCCCTCAGGAGCTCCTGAGCAGTGCCAGGCTGGCAGTGACTCCAGACAGTGACTCCAGCACACCCAGCCTGCAGCCCCCACGGGCTGAGCAGTGACACACAAGGACCCCAGCCTGCAGCATCTGTGCCACCTGTGCTTCATCACGTGGTCAAAAGCAGCCATTCTAGCAGAAGCTGTCTTTCCAGGTGGGAAAAATTGGACTTGGTGAGTACAGGTATCAGGTCAGACATTCACTATGTAAGTATTTTTTTTCTTAGGGAACTTGTAACCAGCATCCCTGTCTAGCAGTCTGGCTGCTGTCAGCCACCCCTAACACATGGAAAAACTCTAGAATTTTAACATAACAAAAGCTATCACTTGTCTAAAGATCATATCCCTTTTCCAGTATTACTACAGTTTTACAGTATTACTACTACATCCAATAAACAACGAAGCAATAATAACTTTCATTTTCAAAAGCTGAGGAAAGTAGTCTCTGGTTTGGTAAGGTGTATCAGTGAAAAACCTTACTTTCTCTTACAGACTTCGACTTATTTGTAAGGACATAGTTCCATGTACTCCTGGAAGAACACAAAGTGTGGCCTTTTTATCAAAAGCAGACAAAACTAGGATAAAAAAAATCCAGAGCTCTCTGCTTGAGCTGAAGGGCGATCTGTGTTGAAGGGCACAATCCATGCTCTACCTTCATAAACACTAATTTATTTACTTTCTCAAATACAGATCCCCAGGGACTTTAAGTAAAATTGATTATTTAGATATAAACAAATTAAAATGAAAGCTTGTGGGTTTCAGGGAAGGGTTTTGACAAGAACTATTTGGTTTAAGTTTTATGAAGAGCTGAAGATTTCCCTCTCAAAGGAGGCATACAAAACATGCATCTGCCATTGAAGATTTAGTGTTATAAACACTTAAGCATCACGGTTTCTCTAAAACTCTGCGCAAAAAGAGTATCTTCATATAATTTTGAGGTACTATTTAAAATATTAGATTCTAACAGTACACTGGAATAAGTTTTACAGTGTTATCAAACACTATATTAGAAACAGCCTCAGTCAAATTGTTTTCCTGTATTAGAGATTTGTTACATAGGCAGAATTTGTGCCAATCTGATGGGGGAAAACATTCCACAGGAGTGAGAGCACCTTATGAAAAGAAAAATTGTATCATTATAATATTATATAGTATAGTGTAGTATGAGGGGTTTTGTTCTCTACAGGCCAACTAGCTGCTTGTCTGATTTATAAACAGGAAGCAGTGATACAAGCATCTTTAAAAAAACACAAGCTTTTTGTTCAATAAATATATTTTAGAGGTTCTTTGTTCCTGCTTGTATAGCCTTATTCTTCAGTACTCTGCAAGGGTTAAGAGCTATTTATGACCTATCCAATATCTTACTCTAGAACACTTGACTCCTACTCCTCTGAAGTCAGTTTTATTTTAAAGCATCTCTACAAAGCTTGTGGGGGAATAGCATAAGATATCATCTGGATTGTACAGTGCTTTCAAATAGGCTAATTTGAAGTCTTATACCGTAAGAGCTACATGATTAAAAACTAAGTTACAAGAATTAACCATTAATAAAAGTCATTTTACAGCTGCTCAAAAACACACTAACTGTCACCATAAGGTAATTTTAAAAGTAAATATCTGATAGAGAGTCATTAATCCAACCAATTACCAGAAAGCAGTGACAACCACTTGTTATATTGCATAAAAAACAGCTTTTAAGGCACTGGAGATTTTTTGACAGAAGTAAATATATTACCATTAATCTCAATGTTCTATCACTGGTGCATAATGAATATTAAAATGACCCTTCCATTTTCATACTGACTTCTACTAGCCCATGCTCTATCAAATACTCTTTATATTAGGATATGTAATGGTCTCAAAGCAGCATCCCCTTGAAGACTCTGGGCTTTTTCCCTAGCTTTCCCTTTTAAGCCTTTTGGTTTACACCACTTCAGTTTAAAGAGCACCACCAGCAAGCTGTCCACAAGAATAATTTACCATTTAAGCAGTGCAATGTGTGTCAGCCAGCCTGACACAAATAAATGCATGAATGTCCCAGTTGCACCTAAATTTCCTAGTTTAGGAGTGTACTACAGAAAAAAAATCAACCAAAAAAAACCCCACAACTGCTAGGGAAACAACTCTAGTGCTGTTGAGGAAATGGCTAATTGACATCTTCCCCACCACCAGAAGCCAAAGCTCCATCAGCTGCTGTAGACAGCAGTAAAACACAGCTCACCTGGCAGCTGGGAGGGACAGGGTAGGAGGAGCAGTTACATTAATGCTATACTAATAAACTACAAGGCTGGAGTTTGAGAGGCAGAAATATCCAAGCCCTTCGCTTTTAATAAACCTGAAAAATGGTGAATACAATAGATCCTAAGAATTAAGACTTGAACATACCTCAATACAAAGGAAAAAAAAATACACTTCTAACACGTTTCCCGCTTTTTATTCCTTTCACACTTCTTCTAAAACATATAAGCGTCATTGGCAACACATGCAGCTGAGTACCAAAATAAAGAATTCTCTTTGAAATAGCATAGAATATTTTTCAAATCTCTCTTTTCATAGTTAAAGTATTTTAAACCTTGCATTGAGAACAAAGAACAAAGATTTTAACTAATACTTCTGATTAATGCACTCTTTTAATAAGACAACATCCAAATTAATTTTGTGTTTCTCCCCAACACAACTCTAACAAAACAACTTTAAACAAGCACCAACTGCTTTCTAAATCAGGGCAGGCAAGTATGTATAGTTTCAAACACATCACACGTAGGAAGAAATGTGCACTTACCAAGTGAACGTAAGGCACAAAGTATCCAAAAAGTGCAGCCGGGATCCCAAAAGCCCAGATTCGGTAACTGAGAACTTTGAAAACGGAGAAATTGCAAATCTTTTTTGCAGGAGGTAATTTGAACTTTCCCTTCTTTCCTCCCTCCTTGTCTTTGGTGTTGGGAACGAGAGGTTTGTACGTGAATCCAGCCAGGAACAGGACAAACATAAGGATGCAGAGGACGCGCAGGGTGTTGTAGAGGTCGACAGAGTCGATCAGGACCCTGAGGAGGAAGGGCAGTGACACTGTGAACAGGCTGCTGCCCGCAGTGACAATGCCATTCACCAGGCCAAGGCGCTTCTTGAAATAGTGCCCCAGAATGACCAGGGACGGCTGGTAGGCAAATGAGCAGCCACAGGCAAACAGGATCCCGTAGGTGAAATAAAGAGGTTCAATGGTGCTGTACCAAAAGAAAAGAACAAATCGTCAGTGCTCTGTAAGGCAGAGGATGCTCATTCACCTGAAGTGACAACAGAAGAGTTTCACAATCAGTCAACAGAACTCGCTACTGTAAATAAGAGTTTGTATATCCTTATAGTTGAATAGCACTGTACCAGCTTAATTCTGCAACTATTCCATCTCCTTCCAGTGAAAAATTTCATAGAACTCACTGAACAGGTTAAAAAAGAAAAATTACATTTGATTATAATTACATTAGATAGTGTGGCTAAAAAAAGTTTTAAAAATCATTGTCAGGGCAAATTAGCCAAATGTAAATTCAACTGTTGCTGGGTTTTGGGTTGTTTTTTTTTCCCCAAAGAAAGCGGTACTGTTTTGATTTACATGTTTCTTTGCTGTACTAGCAGTTCAAATGTAATACTGAGCTCTCCTCATGGACCCAGAAAAATCAAGAAAACAGTTTGTTATGAAAATAAAGTAACAAACGTGCCAAACATCATTAATACAGAAAAATAAAATATTTAAATAATGACAAAATGTTGTTATGTCATATATTAATAAATTATAAACTCTCAATATTAATTTTTTTGACAGATAGTCTCCTTTTTGAATAAATATTTTAAATTCAGAGTTTTGGTGCATATATTGAATATGCTAAAAAGAACTAAAAAATCATTAAGGAATGAAACATCTAATCTCATAGTAAGGTGGATCTTCATAAAGCTCACCGTAATTACCATTTACTCTACAACTGAAATAAAGAAGAACCACCGTAATTGATCACAAACATGTGACATCAATAAAAATTATTTGTGCAAAAAATGTTAAAAGTATGAAGTAACAGCATCAGTATAATTAATTAAATTAGTGCTGTAGTATTAGTGAAAGAAAACATTTTTTAACATTGGATGGAGGCAGAGTGCAAGAAATTTTTATATGAGTTTTCTGAAGTGGCACATGAGGGTTTATATATATATTTTTAAATGCTATGTTTACAATGAACCCTCATCTCTTGTTTTATCAGTTAGCACCTCCTGTTAAAGCACTGCTAGAAAACAGTTAATATTTTAAATTTTTTTTTAAGAGCTTGAATGCTTTATGTAGTGCTTTGCATCACAGGATGCAACCTACCAGCACTCCTCTGTACAAAAATAGATTCCACAAGTTTCTTATGCAATTAAAGGACTTCTTAGAAAATAGTATTTGACTATCAGAAGTCTGACTCCAGGAACTCTGGTTTTGTGTATTATAGTGAAAAATAATTATTTAACATAATATTGTCACTTTCTATATTAAACTATCAATTTCTGAAATTGATGATACACAACATAAGCTGGCAGAAACAACATAAGGGGGAAAGACTTATTACCTTTATTAATGGAAAATAACCAGGAAAAATAAAACCAGAAGTTACAAAATGAGAGGAGCAACATCATACAGTTAAGACAGTGAATTTTGCTTCCATATGTAAATTCACTCAAAGAGTCTGCAGCACAACATGCATATTAAAATATTGTCCTGCATTATAAACACATCCAAATTTCCTAAGACATAAAATTTATATTAAGCAATTAGTGCAATGCAAAAAGCTGTAGATCATAGTAACACTTGTCTGCTTTACAATACTTCTAGAATAATGACTTCTGTATCTGAACTATACTCCTTTAATGAACTGATAACATCACAGGCATAAATCATTTTAGTGTGAGTAATGAAATAATGAACCAGCAAGTACGCACACCAACTTGGCATGTACTCTTACAAGAATTCACCTCTTGAAGTGCTCTTTAAAGTTTAGTTAAGCTGAAATATTTTTAAAGCCTTTACAAAACTTGCTCTTGGCATGTCTCTTCTGGGCCCTTGTTCCACTAGATATCAGACAAACACAAGAATGATCTTTGTTTAATGACAAGGGTGGTTTAGCATTCATCACTCAACATACTACTAGGAAGCATGGAAGAAGAAAGACTTTTCCAAGACACATCTTTTAGTTTTTACCTCACATTTAGCAAGAAGCTTCTTAGAACATATCAAGAAGCAGGGGGGTTGTTTGTTTAATAAAATTACTTAAGTCAAATATTTGCACCAGGATTAACCATTCAGATCACAGCAACTAACATTCATTTGGTCCAGAGTACAAGCACAGAAAAGACATTTTCACAAGCTTTTTGCCTGTATAAATACTTTTGCACCAAAGTGGAAAGCTCTTCTGAATGTAGCTTGATTGCTCCTATACTTACTCTGCTAAGGGTGAGGGAAAAAAAAATAGTCTGAGAACTGGAGGTAACTGGATTATTTTCCTGCTACTTTTCACACCCTACCTTCACTAACCAATTTCTGACAGTGACTAAACTAAGTAAATTTCCTGTTTCCTCATCCTCCACAGAGTACATCCAACAAATCAGTTGCTTTTGAATTTCTTGAGATTAACTCTGCAAAAGTTGCATACAAATGAAAAAATGAGAAAAAACATACAAATTAATTGTAAACTAGAAGAAAAAAACCCAAAACAAGTAAGACTTGAGTGTAGTCAATATACCAAGGTTTTCTCTATCTCCATGACAATTGGACCGGTAAGAACAGAACATTCAATTTCACTAGAATTTTACCAGTTTCCTGGAGGCCCCACTGTGTTTTTATCACCATTAAAACTGTTTCAAAAGAAAATTAAGGGGACAGGGCAGGAAGGGAAGACAACAACACTTATGTACTTGTTAAAACACAATATACATCAAACAAACATATGTGTATCCTGGACCATGCTGTTGATCTTATAGCACCAGTCTTGTTGTTGATATATTTATATTTCTGTTCCTGTTAAATAGGGACTCTTGTTTTTATTTATAAACATTATATTTTTAAAAATATTTTTAAGTTGAAAGTTCAGAAGTCCTAGTTTGAAAGACAAAAACCAAACCCAAATAAAACAAGTTTTCTACAGATAATATAAAGCAGCACTGTTTATCCCTTCTGTTGATTGTATGAACATTACAACACTAAAAACATTGATGAAAATACTTTGAAAGTTACAAAATTAAGTTTTTTACCTTACAAAAGAACTCGAAAGGAGTCCAACAAGCCCTACTGCAGCTCCAGTAACAGCTACTTTTCGACAGCCAAACAGGTCTGTGAATATGCTGACTATTGGGGAACAGAAGAACACCATTCCCATAGAAAGAGAGCTCACCCATGCTGCAAAATAGAAAACAAATAAAAAAGGACAATATTTTAGAAGACCAAGTGATTTCAGCTTTGATTTAATACTTGTTTTCACCTAGGATTTTACATTGCTGAACTACAGTTAGGTAGCAATTGGGTAAATATTTTAAAAACACTTAATTACATCTTAAAATGTATTTACCTAACATGGTAAAAAAAGCCTAACAATTTACATAATCAGCTAATTTAGATTTTATCAACTCAAAGAATACAATTAACTTTTTTCTGGCTATTACTTCCACTTTTTTTTTTTTTTAATAAATACATAGACATTTCTCTAGTATCTAATCTAATAATCAAAGTGATGCCTAGGTCATTAAAAATACCTTTGAGAATCCATATCCATTCTGACATCACTTAGTTCATTTCGCCTAACTAAATGTTAAACCTTAACATTTGCTGAAAAAAAAAATTAATAATTTTTAAACTTCATTACTAAATGTAGATCACATTGAACATCAATAATGACTAATCAACAATAGCTTTTATATGGTAATATACACACTAGGAATGTGATTTCACTTTATATTTTAAAAATTTTTGAATTAGTAAAACCACTTCCATATATAATTGGAAAAATTCACTATTTTCGATACTGCTCCAGCTCAACAGACATTTTGAAAACTGTACTTGGTTTATTACATCATTAAGATTCAATTCAGGTGAGTCCACTATAGTTTCAGCCACTATAAGCCATTTTTTAAAGCACAGGTAATAGTTACAACTCATATGTTTGATATATACTGTAACATGTATGTTGGAAATGTCCCCACTTTTATGGGGAAAAAAATGGTCTAAACAGGAAGTGGAAAAAGCTGCTAATTCAAAATGAATTGGAAGAGATGTTTTAGCTTCATTTCAAATTGTACAGAAGACAGAACAACTCTTTCTACCGGAAAGAGTTCTAAATTTGTGTAACTGGAATTTTGTTTAGAATATAATTTCTAAAGACAGTTAGATAAGCAGTTGTGATTCAGTAATGAAGGCAAATAAAATTGTCTGGAAAAGTGTAAAACCACAAGACAAAATGAAGTATATTTGCAAGCAGATCTAGCACTACCAAGGCTTAGGAGATGTGTTCTTGAAGTGCCAATGAACCCTATACTTTGACTAAGACCTCATTGTGCAAGGCGCTAAAGACAGAAAAAGGAACCAACAAGTAAAAACTTGTTTCTTCCAAGAATTTACAAAGTAAATGAAAGACAAGAGAATAGATGGCTAGAGAAAACCAGAAATTAGTACAAGAAAGAAAACCTTTATTTATGTCAAATAATGCTCTCAACGAACCATGGCCTAATTGTCTGGGGAAGGAAGGGAGAGAGGGATGTGTGTTACTGGGATTTTTTGATCATGTGATAAAATAAGAGAGTTACAAGGCACAATCTGAAGAGGGAGGTATTCTTATGGTCATTTTCTGTGTAGAACTACCCCATATACATAGCTCTGCCAGCCTTGCAGCTCTGTAGCAAAAACTCAAGCTGGGTATGAAGGGCCAGCATAAGAGACTAGGAAGAATAAAGACCCTGTGACAGTGCCTGAATGGCAAAGACCAAGGTCTGGCCTCTCTGCAGTTGATGAATGCTCAAGAGAACCTTGGGTGTGGCAGGACATAACTCCTGAGATCGGTCCCCTACTACAGCCCAGATGGCTACTGATGGGACAAGACATTATAAAAATTACAGCTTGTAAGCAGGAGTCAGAGAGGAGATGCTCTCAATACAGGTTTGAAACCAGCCAGTTACAAATCTTCTAAGTCCAACTTGTACAAGTCTCCTCATCCTTTTACTTATCTTTCCCAGAGTGAGCCTGCAGTTTTACTGTCCAAAGGAAACTGCAAACACCAGGGGACAGAATGTCCATTTTGGCCTGTCACCCTCCCAAATAAATGGTGACCACCACGAACTGACCTGAGCACATCTGTGTAATTTGTGGGGCAGCACTAAGAATCAGAGTCCTCCTCCTGCAAGGCCAAGAGGCAGCTAAGTCTTGAGAAGCAGCCATCACAAGTTTCACGTGGTATCAAAGTACCAAGGAATGGATGAAATTCCTGTCACCCTTCCTGCCCAGGTACAAAAAGATACAAAGGCAGCAGACAAAAGGCAAGCCCACCAGAGATGAC
>WEIU01015739.1:72034-89242 GCA_013389925.1 Aegithalos caudatus
ATTCATATAGTGACAAAACATCCCACACCACTGCAACTAGCCAATTATTTAACTACCATCTGATTTACACTTGCTGTATTAGCACAAGCTTAGGCAGTGTTGTAGCCTTTTTTTTTTTGCTTGTTGGTTTCCCATTTAACAAAACCATAATGGTGAACGCAAAGCAAGTACCATGAGAAGCTATCACAAAGTTTTCTTCAATCACGGGAGAAAATATAAACCTGAAACAGTTAAAGATGTACTTATAGGCCAACAACCCTTACTACTAGAGGGACTGCAACTGTTCTACTTATTTTAAAAAGCTAGAGGAAAATAAATAATTGCTTAAGTTAGTAGAAGCTAAAACTAAAGCTCAAAAGTGCAGTGTTAGAGAAAATATTGCTGCTAGAGATTTTAAGTGTTAAGCCTTCAGGAGCCTTTAAAGGAAGGCTGAAGTAAATCATTAACAGAAAAACACGTGCATTTGGGTTTCATAGCAAACGGAGCTTGACCTTTGACACTTACTAAAGTCTGGAAATGCTCTGGTAGGAAGAATAAACAAGGAACAAATCGATAAGAAATGGCTGTAACCACTTGTTTTTCCGTTTAGGAGTCATACAAGAATGTTTTCTGCTGACTGAGACTCTTTTCAAAGCACAATGTAATCACATTTTTAACTAATAGCCTAAAAAATTGAGCTCCAGAACTGATTTCCAGGCATGTTTTTATCTTTCCTTTCCTCCCCTTAAATTAGCACTGGTTTGTTTATTCATTTTTTTTCTTAATTCCAAACGGTTGAAAGCCAAGAATCATGTTCTGTTTTAATTTAGGATCAGTAACTTTCTGCATAAGGAAGTACTAGCTATTAACTTCAAAGATGACACTCTGATTTTCCAGAAAGATTTAGTCCTAACTGCTCTCCCAACCAACAGCTGCATACATTCCAAACATATCTGCAACCAAACATTATACAGTGGTCTCATGTTTTAGAGCTATAGCATAGATAAGACCTCAAGATTCAAATTCCTAAACTCTTAATGGAGCTATCAGTCTTCTTTCTTTTGCTCACCTCATTTGCACCGGGGCAAGATCTGCAAATCAAGGTTGCATTTTAATTGACACAGCCATTCATTTCACTTCTACAGTGTCAGAAGTCCTTGTGAGACCATGAAGATAAGCGCAGCATGATAAAGAAATCTTACTTTACAAGTACATTTTGGTACACAATTTAAAGTTCAGGAGCATAGACTGCAACCAAGCAAGTCACAAACTAACCCTAACTTTTCACATTAAAAGATCTGTCTGAGCCTACCAAGATTGGCTAAAAGACCCCAGCACGTGTCAGTAACTACAGTTCAACAGATTCAAACAGATTTTCTTCCCTGATTACACATATTCCCCTTATGCTCTGCACACCCCTAGAAAATAATCAAACTTTAGGTTTTCAATCCCTACCCTCAAGGCTCAGACTGTTATCTAATAGATACTGCCATGTTACAAACCACCCTTTCCCACTCTCCACCCCAAAGCAGTCATCAATCAGTAGGCATTTTAAGCAAGGGACTGACTAGACACCATAGAGGAAAAGATAGCCTAACCAAACTCTATCAAGCAGGCCAAACAAAACAGATGAACATGTGATTTTAGGGCTTCATTTAGATGCTGCAAAAAAGTAAGTATTTTTCAAGGTAAGAGCTGATTGTTTAACTTGCATCTGCTTCAGAGGGGAGTCTGTATTTGCACAGAAACAACAGTGCTTGTTTTGCAACACAACTTTACAAACCAAAAACCAGACAAATGTTCAGAGCCACGTGCCTGCATTTAATAATACAAGTACAAACACAGTACAGATTTCTGTCTTTGGCATTGTAACACTATTTTGTGCTATAGTTACATGGAAAGCTACATTTGACTTTAAAGCAAGGAACCTTCAGGTAAAGTGAGGTGACAATTAACTAGTTCAGTATGTATCCTTCATAAAGAAGGCTTTCTTGTTTTTCCACATAATTTTATCAGTCCTATCACAAATACAATGCCAAGTGGATACAGAACTCCAAAACTGGATTATGTTTTAAGCAACACTAAGAGTTGGATGTTGTTTTCTTTGGCTGAAGAAAAAAATCGGACTCCCATGCATTTAATTTTCTTTTACCCGTATCTCCTACACTCTTCCTTTCCTTTCAAGACAGAAAACTTAAGCAAAACAATAGGGGCATTTTAAACTTTTGGACAGCAAACAAATGAATTAAAGTATCCTCCCTTTCAGAGGATCAATAGTGAGAGGAAATAATTTGCATGGAAACCTTGATAAGAGCAGACAGCATGTGTGATGGAATAAATCTTTGTCAGTGTGTGCCCTTCATATCAGTTACACTCATGTGCACTCTAACCCTTGCAACCAAGTGAACCAGCCTCTGCAACTCTTGACCTTGCTCTTCTCTCTCATCCCCATACAAAATTTTCAAGTCTGCCAATATGACTCACTGGGAGCAATAAACTATTTCTCATTAACTTAATGCCCAGCTACCCAGGCAGTTATCTATCTGACTGCCAGCAATCCAAATGGCCAGGCTGCCATTCATCTAGAAAACTTGAACAAATTGCTACACTGCATACACACAGAGTATTTTTATCTTAGCTAAGCAGCTGGATGTGACTTGCTGCATAGGTCAGCCTGACAGATACGGGACACATGCAAAACAGCTTGCTGGGGTACTCAGCAGATTTGGATTTCACATCTGCTTATTTTTAGTTATTATGAACAACAAAGGATTTTGAGTTGAGTCTCAATACTGCAAAAATCACAGGTTGCAGTTATAACATAGATAATACTTACAGTTAGTAAAGTACAAAATTTTTTTAAACAAAATGCTTCCTGATAAGCTGTTGAATCATGACATCCTCCCCCAAGATAGAACATACTGTCCAAATCCCATTTTCTGCAAGATCCTAAAGTCAAACCAAAGGGCAGGAACTTGGGAAAGTCACTTTTTATCCATCTTCAGTGTTTGTTTTTCCTCTCAAGGAAGGGGGGGGGGGGGGNGGGAGCAACGGAAAGGAGTCTGAATACCTGTTGCTGAGAAAGATGCCATGCCACCTATCACAGAGGGACTTACTCTTACAATGCCAGCATGCCCTGGGGCTGTAAGTTATTTGTGTTTCTAAACATGCCACTTTGCCCTAGTTAAAAACAAGCCACAAACCAGAAACGGTTTCTCAGAACTGTTGTTCCCAAACTTGCTTCCCAGGAGGCAGCAGGAGGAGCTACAGCAGTTGTTGCACCCCACGTTCCCAGAGCTGGCAATGCTTTCCTGGTATCCAAAACTATTATTTCTGGCTTCAAGTACTGACCCCCTAAAATGTCACGGGGTTCCCTGGGCATCCAGCCACGGCATTAGGGAAATTGGAACTACATGATGTTTAAGCTCCCTTCCAACCCAATCTATGCTATGGTTCTCTGATAAAAATGTTTTGGGGTTTGGGCTTTTTCCTTAGGAAACACTACTGAGAAACATGAAAGCAAACACTCCCTAAAAACTATTTTAAAGCCACACCACACTGCTTTCAAGTTAATAATCTAGAACTGAGAATTTCAATTTGTGGTGGATTCATCTTGATTAGACACCAGGTACCTACAAAGCCACTCTATGACTCCCCTCCTCAGCTCAAGACAAAGTAGAGAAAATAACTAAAGGCTCATGGATTGAGATCAAAGACAGGGAAATCAGTCACCAATTACTGTCATAGGCAAAACAGGCTAAACTTAGGGAAATTAGTTTAATTTATTACCAATCAAATCAGATTAGAGTAACGAGAAATAAAACCTAATCCTAAAATACACATTCCCCTTCTTCCTGGACTCAATTTCATTCCCAAATTCTCTACCTCCTCCCTTCAGGGACCACCACTCTTCAGGGGTACAGAGAATGGGGCTTGCAGAGAGCTCATCACATGTTGTCTCTGCTGCTCCTTCCTCCTTACACTCTTCCCTGGCCCCAGTGTGGGGTCCCTTCCACAGGGGACAGTCCTTCCCTAATTTCTCCAACATGGGTTATTCCCATAGCAGCAGTTCTTCCTGAAGTGCTGTGCAGACCCCTTCTGTGGGGTGCAGGTCTTGAGGAACAGGCTGCTCCACTGTGGGTCCCTCATGGGGTCACAGCAAACCTGCTGCAGCACAGGTTCCTCTCTCTAGGGGTCCACACGTTCATCCATGTCACTGAGTTTATCCAAAAACCAATTTCAACTCAGTTTTTCATAGCCATTTTCACACAACTTCCTTATTTCACACACAGCACCAGGTACTTCCATAGCAAAACAGCAATTTACAAAGCACAAATAAATGGGCAAGTAATTGAGCTACTTGAGCATTGCCTCAATATTTTTAAATTACAATATTTATTTTGAGCTAAAACTCTTTCCTTGAGATAAGGCACAAATTTTATTTCTACAACATTTTTCACAAATATAAGTCCTCTTTAGCATTACAGGCTTTCCCCTTTATTGTATAGTATTACTTTCCAAAAATTATATGGTTATGCTAAAGACATCAAGTCAGCTCTCTCAAAATGCTGAGTATCCTTACAAAATCAACTTACAAAGTAAATACTTTATTAAGTTTTTATATAGATAAAATCCCATCAAAGTGAATAATAAAGCCTATATATCCCATATAAAAATGAAAAGTGTATATTATAACTATGACAACTGGAATAAATTTGTTGTTTTAGTCAAGAAACACATCTTTCTCTTCCAATAATACTGGTACTACATTACTTGCTCTTCGACTGTGCATTCACCTACTAGAAATTCTTGACCAAAATTGTGGTAAAAACAAAACAAAACAAACAAAAACAACAAAAAAAACCAACACACACCAGTCCATCAAATTTTGGTTAGGGTTACAACCTTCTGAAATTTGTTTTAAAGAAAAAAATAGTTTTGCGTGATAAAGATCACACTATCTTAGTATAAAACCAATATTTTTACTGACTATTTTGTGGTATTCTGGAAAAATATCAGAAGTCCAAAGCTCTTATTTATAAAATAAGTAGGTAAAACAGCACAAAACTGAGCCAATCATACTGCTGGTTCTTTTCCTCCCCTTTTTTCACCAATACCTTTAGCTCTTCAAGCTTCTGGATGCCTGTTTTAAAAAGACTCTTTGTACCCACCATGAGCAAACAAACAGGCACACAGTGTCCAGTATATTTTAAAGTCCTGAATTAAAACATTGTTTATTACTTCCTTAATGGAAGCTGGTTTTAGGTTTGGGGTTTTTTTTTTAAGAGAAACTATAAAATTTAGTCAAGGAATCACTTGTCTCCTTCAAATATCTAATGGGAGTTGGAAGATCTTAGGAAGTTTCAATGGCCTACTCCTTAGCTATTCATTAGAAAAACTTTGTTTGTTGAAAAGAAGCCTGAAAACATCATTCTTCCTAGAAACTAGCAGTCTTGCTTAAAGTGGGCAAATATGAAATACTTTCTTGCAACAACACAGCCATTTCTGTTCTGCCAAAAGCAAGAACTGGTATATAAACAGTACAGATTTTTTTCCAGTTATAATGCATACGAGTACATTACAGAATAGTTTAACAGTTATCACAAAAGACAAGCACCCAATTATGTCAGCTGAAGGTTCAGTCTCCACCCAATAATATTTCACTCTGGTTTCTTAGAATCTCTGCATTTTACATATGTTGTATTTTATCAGCTTGCTACCTAAGCAGTAAGTGGCTCAGCTACCACCACCATTTTTACAACCACGTTTACTTCAGTGCTATTTCCAGAACTCTATTAATTAAGGAATTGCACCAACAATTTTATACCTATGTAGTTTAACTTCATGTGAGTAAGTAAACTATTATTCCCTCTTTCTAATTTTAGGGGAGGAGAAATAGTAGAAATAACATTAAGCCTAATGAAAGTTCTATTACAAAAGTAACTGTTACTACACAATGTGTAAGCAGATTAACATTTATAACGTGTATACAATATATATGTCCACATTTCATACAAAATACCCATATTAAATATACAGGAATTTTTGTCCCCTAGACTATTAAAGTCTCACTCTTCGAATGATCTAAAAAGCTCAAGACATAGGGCTACTTTCACCAAATTACAGATTCTGAGAAGAAAAGGGCAGGAAAAGCAACAGAACAAGGAAAAGGGCTGTGAAGTGTATTACATGCAAGATCCCGAACAAAGCTTTTGATTTCTGCTGCTCATGGAGTACAGCTCTGAGTTTGACAAGGGCTGCTGCCAGCACCACGAGTGACCTCAGGAGGTTGTGTCTTCTGTGGAGCTCCTGGTGCTCAGTGCTGGGTTACACAGCGTAAGATTGGCTGCAGGCACAGACAGGGACACAGAGAGGCAGTGGCAGGACAGGGGGCCCAAAGAGCATCCTGCCCTGGCTTCCCCCAGGCCCACACCTGGAGTCTCCATCCCTGACAGCTCCAGCCTGGGGTGGAGCACTGGGGTGAAGGCAGGCAGGAACCAAGCCACAGGCCCAGAAGAGGAGGCACCCTGGCCTGCTCTCCCTGGTCTGTCCCAGGAGAGCCTGAGTCCCCATATCCAGGTGTGGTGCCCACCAGGATGAGTCTATGCCAGGGCACTTTCAGAACCGAGAGAGAGTACTGACCTGGGTCATGGGACACACTGGGGTAAAAGCATTTCAGCATCACACAATTAACTTAGGAAACATTTATGGAAGGAACCAGGGAAATATTTAGAGTGTTTCAGGAGGAACAAGTGTGGAAAATAAGAATTATGAGACGGTAAAAAGCATTGCCCACATGTAAACAGTTTGCTGGCCAGTATAGTTGTCTCCCCATGCCCTGCCCCTGGATCAGCACAGCCTGTCCTGTCTGCTTGCTAAATTCCCATTTAAACTTCTCCTGGTCAGGGCATCTGTCTTCATATCTGAGTGTCTGAAACCAGCACCTGCAGGGATCCACATTGCAAACACATACACATATATTGTAAATATAGATACACACACACACAATCGTACTACCAGAATTCCACTCTGTTCAGCTAGAGAGGGGAGTAGGAGGACACCAGTAGTGCCTTGTTCATGTGAATGTCCCTATTTAAATACCTGTCAGTTAATTTGTGTGGCCAGCTGTGCACACATGTGTACATATGGTGTGCATGTGCACTCTGTGTGAGGGTGCTTACTGGAAATATTTTCAGCCTCAATACTGGCTAGACCAGGAATACAAAGCTGCAGCAGCTTCACTGCTCTCAGGATGTCAGATCTTGACTGATATTTTCCCAAACACTTAGAATCCAAAAAGAAAAAAACAAAACCTTATAGCTCTACTTGAAATACACTAGTCCTCCCCTTCTGGTTCAAGCTTGTATTTTCAGCAAGTTGCACTTGTCACACAGGTACTTCTGTAAATTCTTTCTTACACCAGTCAATGAAAAACTAGCAACATAGCAAAGCTCAGCTGAGCTGGCTAAACAAGGCATTTCCAATTCTGAAAGTCCAGTTTTAATTTCACCATCTTAGCAAAGGAGTTTTCGTGTACAGTGTCCATTTGGCAAGAGGTGTGTCCTCCTGAAGAGCTACTGTAGTATTTACTCCCAGCTACTACAGAGTTAACTGAGATGGCATCAGGAGCACTAAATTGTATCAAGGGTTAAGAAGACATTGCAGTTGCACTAAAATCCCCCTGGAAATGCCCCTATCAGGTAAATTCACATGTAGCTTTTATACTGATAAAAGGAGCATTATTCCAGCATAAAGAAAACCTCTGGGAAGCTCTGCACTTCCTCACAAAGACTAGCACAGGGCAACAGTTACTAGGAAAAAAACGCTTTCCTTGCAGCAACAGAAATACAAGTTAGGGAACTCAGCAGCTGTTCTAAATTTCCATGAAGTCCAAATGTCTTCATGGGGGGAAAAAAAAAAAAAAGCAAACATTTCCCCCTCCCCCCCAAAAAAAACCCTCAGAAAACCACACCCCACAGCCACCACCAGCACCCCCAGACTTCCTTGCCTGATGCCTAAACAGAAATATGGAAGTTTGTTACACATAGCTTGACCTCGATAGCATAACATAATGTAAACTAGTACTAGGTAAAAGTAAGCAAACAACATGAATTATTAGCGTGCCCGCTCATGAGTAATGTTGGAGAATATTCAAGTAAGACTGCAAACAAAAGTATCAGTCCCACAGACTTCACAAGTAATTAACTATTGGGAGTGCAGACAGCAAAAGAACAGTGCCTATTTTTTAATTATTCTAAAATTATTAAAAACTAAACTATAGCAGGCATGTTTCTTTAGCTAAAGTGTTTCAAAGAAAAGCTGTTGACACTCAGTATCCCCCAGCCAGCCCAAAGAAAACAAAGAATCAAAAGGCTTGATTGGTTTCAATTCAGCGTGAAGACTGGAGTGCAGAAAGCCCTGTGGCTTGTGCTTTATTTAGTAAAAAGCACTGGGTGCCAAAGAAGGATGAAATCAGCAGTAATGTGAGAAGCCCTTGGCTCAAACCTGGTAACAACCACCCCACCAGTTCTCTAGGATTCCATCTCCAGAAGGTGGCTGCTCTTCAGAAAGCTTCTTTAAGGAAAACAAGAGAAGCTTTACTGAACAGGGAATGCATACTCAGCCCATACGAGGAAGTGAATCTGGAGCCTGAAACTGAGGAATATTGCCAAGTGTTGAGCAGGGTTGTGGGATCTGAGGATGGGTAACTGCAGCTATGAACAAGACAGGAGCTGCAATACCAAAACCACGCAAAGCTGATCAGCTCCAACACTAAAGCTAGTGTGACACTGGAGTCTTATGTTTCCTTTCGCACCAGCAAGGTAGAAAGGGGGAAGAAGGAAAACCAGGTATATTTCTTGGATGACAGGATAGGAACAAAAAGAGACTAACAAACTGAAGCCCCATACAAGAATGTGTAAGCGAAGTAGCTACCCAGACAAAAAGGGAGTAATTTTAATAACAACTCGGGCAATAGGTCTGAAAATCTGTATTTTAATAGTTTAAGGGGTAGTAACAGACAAGAAACTGCTATGGTGAAACAGAGGCGTGTGTTCTTTTCCTTTTTGTATAAACGCAGAGACAAGAAAACATTAAGACTGATGTGACCGGACAATGAATGGGAATGCCTGGGTGTGGAAACACCAGAAGGAGCAGTAGGAGAAAACAGCAGTGTTGATCACACCTAGATAAGCTGATCAAAGATCACGGTACATCTACATATCTGCTCCTCCAAATACCTAGGTCAGTAAAACAAGAACTACATTTACACTATAGCAGGGGACAAACGGTAGGTTAGGTCTTTGAGAGATAATTGTGGGAAGATGAACAACAAGACTGAAGACATAAGGCAGCCACATGGAGACAAGGGACTGAGTAAATTCTAATCTAAGTAATGACTCAGAGGTGGAACAGGATTAAGAGATCCTCTCTACTATGATCTCCTGTAGGGTACAAAAGTCCAAATTCCACACATAAGTACTGACCTAAGAAAAACACATGAGGATTTTGATAGCAGGAATCTCCCATCACTCATTGCACTGGGAGGATTTCTGGCAAGAACACTTTCACACATTCATCTGTGTGGTCTGGCTGCCCAACAGCAGATACTGAGTACTTGGGTAGAACTGTGTGCATGCACTGGTGAGGGTTGGTTAGGTTTTGTGTGAGTTTTGGGGTTGGTTTGGCTCAATTTAAAAAACTGCCTCCCCATCTTCTAAGGGCTCACAGTGAACTTTGCTTCAACATTATTCATCATTCGGACTGAAGAAGATGATTGGGACAGGTAAGAGGGAAAAAAACATATACTGTATTAACAAGGGAAACAGTCCATAACTTCCCTCACCATATCATTTAGTCATTAAGGAACTAAGCTGCACATACTAGCTTGAGTACAGACTATTTTATGTCTGACTCAACATTTCCCACTGTTTGTCAAGGAAATTTCATTTTCCTGGATTTCGTTGCAGGAGAAATTCCTGATTTTCTAAATAGCATATAACACTAGCTTATTGTGAAATAAAACCTGATGCAGCAATTTAAATGTCAAACCACTCCAAATTCAATCTTCTTTTAAGCTCCAATTTAATTAATTCTCTCCCTGGGTAGTCCTGGTTTATCACAATTTAAAGAGCAATTCAGATAATTCCATGTACCAATAAAATTAGTTTGCATTTTAATACATTCTTGGACAATAAGTTACATGAGACATTTAAACTAGACAATGAAATGTCACATGTCTCTTGCATCCTTCAGTCATTTCTTAGAATTACTTACTCAACCCACTGACATGAGCAAGAAGTAAGAGCTGATAAGAAGGCAGTGAAAACAATAAAGTGAATCTTGTTAAAAAACAAAGGGAAACTAATTAGGAACAAAAATTTGATCTAATAAATTATTCTGCATGAATAATGATCAACTTGTCAAAATTCATACTGTTCATTCATGAAGCTCACAGCTGGAAACAGGAGGGATATTTCAGGTCAAGAACGAGGTTCTTTGGCAAAAACTACACAAAAGTTTGCACAACTCCTGCCAACATCATGCTTAGCTTGAGGCAATGCTTTTACTTTCAGGAGCTCTGAAGTGAATCCATTAAAAAACAAACACACCAATACCAAAAAACCTTTAACATAGTTACGAAAGGATTCTGGTAATTCTACAACCAGTTTACTACTCATAAGAACATTACATACCTCATATGAGAAATTACAGAAACTTGAAAATAAAAAGACCCAAAGGAACAATGTTATTTTTACGTGTTTCTCTTCCATTCATAAATGCAACTAGGGACAGCTCCTTAGAAGACAGAGGACAAATTCACTCAAGTTGCTCATATTCAAGGTGGCTACTGTCAAACTGGGTCATTCCTGCTTTTCAAAAGCCTGCAAGGAACAAGGCATGAAAGTCTCTCTCAATCTTTCTCCCTTGCCCCTCGCCCCCAGTCAGCAAGCATCTTCACATAACTTTGCCAAAGCAAACAGATGATGCCATACACTGCAGTATTGCTGCACATAAATAGTAGGTTTCCTGACAATCTGAACTAAATATTTCCTAGATGCAAGTTGGTAGAAGCTTCAAGACCACCACCCTTTTCATGGCTTTAATATAGCCAGATAAATGAAAAGTATTATTTTTTTAAGTATGGGGATAGAAAAAACCCTTTTTTTGTTTCAGGGGAAAAGACCCCAGTATTTCCACAAGGCAATGATAAAACTAGGAATTGTTTTCAAAACTTCTCCTCAAGAAGAACAAAGGCTCTTCAGTACATAATTAGAGTTTATATTACATGTTTTCTGCATTTTGCTAAGAAACTAGAATCAAAAGTAGAAATTAGAGTTTCCTTATTCTTTTACAAGGTTTATTTTTTTTTCTAAAGGACTACTCCCTCATCTAATTTTTATTCTAGAAACCACTAAAACAAAAGAGAAGTAGTTGTTCACCACAATGAGGTCACCACCTCTGATACTAGACCTCTTCAAAGCGGCTGAATATCATTAACTTTTGCACATCTAAAAGCAGCTTTAAATACTTATCATTCATCAAGCAATCATGAATCATGCGATTAAACTTCTTTTGAAAAAAAGGATTTAAGAAAAACAGTGTTTAGATATGATCACTTATCTAGAATTATCTGGATATGTTAAAGTAACACGCCATTCAAAGTATGTTTAGGTGGAACTTCTAGCAGCTTTCAACAAAGGGTTCATCCATCACAAAAGATTCTTAGAAAAACAAAGTTTCCATTCGATAAGAGAAAACCCCTCGGAGGTATGAATAAACTGGGTTAAAGAAACAAGAAGAGGTCAAATTAGCATACAGAGAGCAGTTACCAGCAACATCCAGAAGGAATCCATTTTGAGTCCCTTGCTGTTTGGCAATATTAACTAATCACCTGGGAAATAGAGAAGGGGCGAAGAGACAAAATTCCTCATCTTAAAACACAATTCAGGTGAGTGCAGCTGAAAGGTGGGGGTTTTTTTGTTTGTTTAGTTGGCTTGATTGTGTGTTTTGGGGTGTTTTTTAGAGAGAGACTATATATGGATGATCCAATTGAGAAATTTACTTTTTAATTTCTCAACAAACAAAAATGGGATGGCACTCCCAAAATTATCAGAAAGCACATTTATGTTAAGAAAATAAATTTTAACGGTACATCCTCTACAACTGAGCATTCTGAAGTCCACAGGTATTAAGTGCAATTGATGCCAGTTGGACTTCAGCCTCTTTGAGTTCAAAAATCACAGACTGACCATGGGGAAGAAGTTGTATAACAGGAGAAATTACTTTCTCCGCTTCGTAAGCATCAATTACTAGTAATTCGTAAACATCAGTTAGTGGATACAGAACACTGTGTTAGATCCATTTCCAGTGTGAAAATCTCTTACTAAGCATTAAAGACGTACAGCTGGTTTTATTAGCGATAAGATGTATTAAAAAACACTCCACATGTACCAACTTGTATCACATTGGGAGGAGTAACTGATACGCTGAAGGTCAGGGCTGCTATGTGCAGGGACCTCAACGTGCTGAGAAAAGGGACAATAGCAGACAAAAGGAATTCAGAGGCAGATGTAAAGTCTTCTACCTGGAACGAAAGAACAGGAGCCAGTACAGGCTGCAGGTCAATTGCTTAGACAGCAGATTAGCAGAAGGGGACACGTGAGACCTCATGGACACAAGCTGAATGTGAGCCAGCAGTGTGCCCTTCAGCAATAAAAACTGACTGCACTCCAAGTTGCATTAGCAGGAGCATTACCAGAAGGCTGAGGGACACGGGCGTTTTCATGAGGCTGCATCTGGAGCTGCTCTGAGTTTTCTGTATCCCAGAGCAAGAGACAGACATTGATATATTGGACTGACAGCAGGAGAAGGCCACCACAGTGAGGGCTGGAGCACCTAACATTGGAGGGAAGACTGGCAGATTCAGGGTTTTTCAGCTTTATGAAAAGTTTTGGGAGGCACAAGGAATGCAGATCTTACTGACATCTAGTTACCTAAATGCAGTGAAAATGTATCTACACTGCTCAAAGGTGCACAGCTATAACACAAGAGACAGGGGAAGGAATATGGGATCTCCATCCAAACTCAACCGGACAAAGGCCCCAAGTAATCTGATCTGACTGAACTTGCCCTGAGCAGAGGATCTAGGGATTCTACCCAGCCTATCATTAATACAGACACCACAGCTAGGAGAGTTTTCATAAGCAGGGCTATTTCCTCTAAAATCCACTGCCAGTGTGCTTGAAAGGAAAGGTCATAAATCTTCCTTGCAAATCAAGGAGGATCCATGCAAAGCACAACATTACAAATTGAGGTCTCGGAATATTTTTATGCAATTACTTTCTCTTCTCCATAGCTACCAAACACAAGGAAGAAGATACAATAGAAATAACAAGAAACCACATTTTTTTATAAATTAAACATTCTTTAGTTTACCCTAGAGGTTTGTTCCCAAGTAGCTCAAGTTTATAACAGTAAATAAAATATCAATTTTAATAATGAAATTGCTGCCAGAAAATTACAGAATCTATTACATGTTTCTGTCAGCAGCTCGCAATTCTCCTTGGGAGGGTTCTCATACCACTGAAGACATTACTTTAAAAGACAAAAGTTGAATTCAATTATTCAAAAACCTTTATAATCAGGTTTAGCACCAAGTCAGTTTCTTTTCTCAAGTGCAGTCATGTCAATGAGTGCACTGACACAATATGACCACTCAGTCACAGCAGCACAAACCCCATTTTTAAAAAAGCAGTAAATCACAGGATAAATACAGCCAGGGATGTATGCAATAAGTTGTGTGCAAAATAAAAGCCACCACTACTTCTTATTATGCCATGTTCTTGGCTTGCATTCAAAAATCAGGGACTGGAAATTGTAACGAGGCAGGGGCTGGTCCCTTCTCCCAGGTAGGAAGTTATAGGACAAGAGGAAATGGCCTCAAGTGGTACCAGGAAAGGATATTGTGAACCGCATGTTAGGAAAAATTTCTTCCCCGGAAGGGTGGTCAGGCATTGAGAACAGGCTGCCCAGGAGAGTGGTGGAATCACCTTCCTGCAAAAAACATATGGATGTGGCACTTGGGGACACAGTTTAATGATGAACTTAATAGTGCTGAGTTAATCATTGGGCTCAATCTTAGAGATCTCCAATCTTAATGGTTCTGCGCCTGTACAATGTGCATACTGATTCTTCTGCCTAAGCTAACTTCTTCATAAAGTTCAGAATTTCAACCATCTGGATTTAAAATCAACTTTCAAGTGCTCAAGGAAAGTATAAGGCAATTCTAATTAACTATAAGTTAGAAAAGAAAAGGCATTGGGAAATACCAAATCAAGGAAGTCTCTACTAGCAGTAATCCAGGAAACTCAAAGACAACAGTGTCGGGGGAAAAGTAACATTCCTTTCAATTTATTCTGCTTTTGATATGCCGTGCACAGTGTGATACTCCTGACCACCAAAAAATACCAAGAATAAACCATTTTCTTGTTTGCACAACTGCACTTGTGAAGACCCATAAGTTTGAAATAACATACTACTTCTGCATTTTGTACCTACCTACTCAAGGATTTTTTGGATAAACTTAATTCTAATTACTCTAATATTTTCAGGATCAAAACTCAATTCTGCATGACAAATACAAATGACAAATACACACAACATTGACTTTTTCCCCCATAATAGACTGATTCCCACTGTGTGTAAGGTTTTTTTTAAAGCACTGGGGCTATGCTGTGGCAGAAACAAATCTGCAAACAGTAGGCTGGGTTTGATTCTGCATTTGTACTTTCCTAAAAGTATGTGTCTGCATCCAGAAACAGAAGTACAAAACAAAAAGTACTGTTTCCTTCTTGTCTGTTGAAAATAAAACATGTATTTGCAGCAGGTGCCTGTGACAGTACACAGCTTTTACACTTCCACTGTTATCAACCTGTGGATGATATCTGGACATGGACTGGAGGAAGGCTCTGAAGCCTTCATGACCACTCTGAATACAAGTCAAATACAACTTACAGGGATCACAGTTTGTCCCCAAAGAATATCAATAATAGCATCCTTATATGACAAGTCTGCTATATCCTGATATTTTGACAGTAGTTAAATTAAATGGAAGGAAAATAAATAAAGCTTACTTTTTTTAAGCTGTGGAAGTTTCAAGCAGAGATTCCACAATAAAGAGACTGTCTACAGGAGAGAAGTGCAGCTCTCATTGACAGGCAGAAACATATTGCATGAAACAATTACTTCCAATCAGGGTAATTAATCTGAGTTAACCCAGGATATTGTTATTACTTTGCAAGAAACCCTGTGGAGTTTTGATCAAACATGTAATGCATTTAACATTGTAATAAACAGTCTAAAAAAAAATCTGAATTGCTATATACTGTTGTTTGTAAAGATCAGATGCAGAACAGGAATTTGACAGACAGATTTTTATAGCCTCAAAAAAATGCATTGACTGCCCATAGCAACAATCTACTGAGACAGAAAGTACCCATCAGGACAGAAATATCCAGGAACCCTTAAAGTACTCCTTAATTATCCTACAAAAAAAAAAAAAAAGTGTTGAAAATTAGTTAACAGGCATTTTATTCTATAGGGGAACATTTTACATGTATTTGAGGCTTTCTTGCTTATCTAGTTACTTTTGGACTCTGAATGTTTCCAGATACATGTGTGGGGGAGGAAGCCTGCTCCCAGACCCCGTGGAAGACTCCAGTGAGGTTATACCACCAAGCAGGAACTATGAATGATGACTCCTAACACCTCCTTCACACTGCTCTCCAAAGGCAAAGAGGTAGGACCACCAGTAAAAAGCAAGATGACTTTCAAATACAATACCCTAAAGACATAAATCACAAGGCCACGCAGTTATGAAGAACTCAGAATTTTGGACACTAACCTGCCTAAGTCATGTCAAATGAAGGCAAATAAGGAAAACTGATGTAATGTCACAGGGTAGACTGTCTAGAGCTAAAAAGCACACACCTTCCTCTACATCCAAATCAGAGGACCAACCCAAAATAAGAGTTACTTCAAACCCAGAATGGTTTGGTCATTCAAAACAGCAGTACATACTGGATCTTATTGCACATACCTCTTACCGCTCTACCGCCAGAAACACTGACAAACTTCAGGCTCCAGCTTAAACTTCAGTTGATAAATAACAGTAAAACTCATAAGGGTATCCTGGTTTTGGCTGGGACTAAGCTACAACAAAGGGGAAGAAATAATATTTATCTCCATTGCATATATTTCTATATTGCAAAGTTCAACTGCAATAGTTAGGAATAAAAGACTGAAAGCTCAGCTGCTGTTCATTTGTGGTTAACCTTTTTTTAATAGTTCACTAGTTCTGACAGCTCCATAAACTTACAAAACTAATTTATTTAAGAGCTAAGATCTCCTGCTCAGCAAGCAATTATCCCAAGATTAGTGTCTGGTAATTCATTTATTCTCTTCAATGAGCAGAAATAATAGGAATTGGGTTTCTGTGACTTTAAGCAACTCATGCTCAGTTACCACCAGATGCTCAAAGTCATCACAATGAATCAGAGCAGGAAAATACATTAATTGGATTAAGTGTTGCTTCTACATCTCCCTCTCTCCAGTTGAAAGTGGAGAACATCTTACCTCATTTAATATAAGGAATGTAAAAGTAAATGTAATAAGAGTAGTAAAACTATTAAAATAACAAGAGTTATTTCCATTTTCCTGCATGATGTCTGGTTTGAGAGCTCACAAAAGCAGGCAGCTGCAAACAGAAACTGTAGAAAAACCACTGCTTCATCTTGGCAATTCTCATCAGTAAAGTATCAATAGCTGACACACACAGGAACTCAGACCTGACAATTTGCTGCTGAAGATCAACAGCACAGCAAAATCCTGAAATTAATTGTCTAGATAACATTCTTAAAGGGTAAAGGCAACCATTTCAGAAAGGAAAAAAAATTAAAATATTCTTCAAGCCATTTTCTAACAGAGCAGCACTGACCTTTCCAGACACTGCTCATATACAAACAATAACTGCTAGGAAAAGAAGGAAGAGGCTCTCTTCACTTCCACGCAGATACCCAGCTGTGCCACTGGTTGTCTACACCTGTTTAAGACAAAACAAGGCAGCATGCTATTCCAAACTATTTTCATAGCAACTGGTCTACTTCCAGAGAAAGTAAAAGAATTACAGAACAAAACAAACAAACCAGTAAAAAAAAAAAAAAAAACAAA
>WEIU01015739.1:89276-101142 GCA_013389925.1 Aegithalos caudatus
AAAAAAAAAAAAAAAAAGGCAAAATATTCAACTTAAATAAGTTATAAAAACAAAATAAAAACATTTTCATATACAGAATGTATGGAGCATATAAAAAAGTGAGCACCAATGGGATCACAACCAGGTTTTTTTACATAAAGAAATCAGCAAGCAACGTCTAGGCTTTCAGATTCAACTATTATATTTTTTTTTTTAATGTCTAATACCAACATAAGCTAAAAGTAACTGCAAATTTTTTGTTATAGCTAAATACTTTCAAGTTTTAACTGCTGCAAGGTCTTCTTAAGTGTTTTCCTTAGAGTAAGAAAAAGCATTACTAGAATGATTCCACTTATATTTGGATATATCCACCTAAATACTAGTCAGATTATTTGCCTATTAGGCAGCTTGCTCCTTAAAAAACTCCAAATTCCAAAATTTCATTTACAAGTATTTGGTTATCCTCCTGAGATGTAATTAACACATGAACAAAAGCCCCAAATAGCCTATTAGCCCAGCCAACACTTCAAAACAAAATTTGAATGGCAGGTACCAACTGGTATCTCTCAGACACTTTGGCAAAGCATTAGGTCCTGCCATGACAAATTTCAGAAAAGCAATGCACTGCTTCAGAGAGGAAGCAATTTGTAGTTTCCAACTTCTACCAAATGTGGTGCTCAGCATGAATTCCCTGTCCCAAAGACAGGGCATAACTGGCTGGCATCTATGTATGCCAGCAGCTCTATAACCCTGCCAAGACCAAAACTGGAAGCAAAAAGATTAAAGGGCAGTGGGGGTGGGGAGGACACACCAAGCAGCTCTGTCTTGCCTGCATGAACAAGGTTTACAATTCTACCAGTGGTGGTTGGTAAACTACTTAAACTTTCTGGCTGTTTTCACATTGATTTTCTTATTCTTTGTAGCCTAACTTTGCTCATCAAGAAACCACTGGCCTCAATCATACCTGGAAAAACTGCCTATAACTACCTCATATTTGGAAACAGCTGAAATTGATAGAGCACCTATAATTACAGTCTAACTCTTGGGAATTACATAAATAAATTTAAGCATTCCAAATACAAGATGAGTTTACTTTTCCAGAATCATTCAAAAGTGTTGGCCACAAAATCAGCATCAGCCTGTTTGCCAAGGGCCATGAAGGAAATTCTAGAGCAATTAGGAGCTGAAGATCATCACATGAAAAACTCATCAGCAAATAGAGCTGAATTACTGACTACATACAAGATCAGAGCATGAATGAGTTCCACGGGGCATTGCGTTCTGTATCGATCCTTTCAGGCTCTGATAAGCCTTCAAAAGAAAGATAACTTTGGCAACAACCCCCTAAATATCCAACTGATCAGGTTTGTAAATGTGACCTCTAAGCAGCATGGACTGGCGTGCATGTCATTGCAGACACTGTTAGAGCAAAGACCACACAGATGTGCCACATACTCATATGGGTATGACAGTACTTTTTGGTGTGCTACAGAACACCTGGAGTTGGATTTGACTTCCATGTGAAAGCACCCAAGTGAGGATGCCTGTGTGAGTGAGGAGTCAAAGCTCCCACTAGAGACGGATCTCCCGCTAGAGATCTAGCCAACACAGCTTGGGTTAACAGCAGAATTTCAGCCCATCCTAAAGTTAAAAGCTGGCATTCTGCCCAGCTAGTAACTCTCCACAACCACTAAATGTACTCTACAGACCCCCATCTACTATAACCTGCCAGCTGAATTCCACACCTTGCCAGTTTTCTCCAGGTGTAACACCACTCTCACGTATTTTGCACCACTGCCTGAAAATGTCACCCAACATACCAGTGCAGCCAAACAGACAAGCAGAGCAAAGCTAAAGAAAGAAAAAAACCACCAATGAAAGCACAATGCACATTACTGGTACAGTATGATGTCAAGCATCACTGGATGACTGCCACCAGTGCCATTTAGGAAGACGGCATCTCACCTCAGTATATATCATGTCTTTCAGAACATAAAAAACCTCCTCCAACCATCACTTGCTTCAGCACACTCCCATAGTGTCCCAGATAAAAACAGGAAAGAAGGTAAAGGAGGGGAACAACTATATATAGTTTACCCATTTATTATTTTAACACGTGCCAGATATAACTACTGAGGGCAAAAATGTAACTATAATTCTTGAAATTCTCCTTAAATTGGAGACAAGCAGATGAACAGACAAGCTCTAAAAGCCTATGTGATACTGTCTTCTGTCACCAATATTTGTGATACCCTTGTCTTACACTAAACTGAAATCCATTACTTACAGATTTTCACAGACACTATGCCCATCTAAGATAAACCAATTTCACACAGGAAAATGTTTTACAATTATGAAAATACTTCATAAAAAATGGACATGTAGCTAAAGACAAAAAGTAACTGCCAAAGCAAACAACGACAACAAAGTATAGCTGTAATCAGAAGTAGTACAAGTCAGTTTGGAAGACAAACACTTATATGAACAAACAAATAAATGCGGGTGGATGCAGCATTCTCAATGGAGGGTAGCTCAACAAGATGTCCCACTTATAAAGTAAGCAGATACCTTTGATCGCCTCTTCACCAGCCCTAACAATAAGTGGAGGCTCCTTTTTCTTTCCTCTGCATTTACTCTAGCCCTGAACTCCACTCACTTCAACTATCTTTGTGTAAACACTGCTAAGCCATTCTTTAACTACCTCTTTGTCTCCCACTAAACATTCATGTACTCCCCCAAACTGTTAATCCCACAACTAAATTGATGTCTGTTTCACACAAAGCTACACTCAACACTTACCAAAAGGTTGGCCACTTCAGGCACTTATCCAAGAAAAAAGGACTTCATTCATTATATAATTTCACACTTGGTGCCAAGATTACCCTAAAATGAATTTACCACTCACAAGCTATGAGTTTTGCACAAAAGATAGGTGGTAGTTCTGGCAATAATGACATGGAGAACATGAGAGAAAAAGTCAGTTCATGGGTTCTGTGATTTTTCTGTCATGAAATTTTAAGTTCATAAAAAGCAGAGCTTATAAACTGAAAGGCAAATCATATCCTGGGGTGCATCAGGCACAGCATCACCAGCCAGGCAAGAGATGGGACTGTCCCGCTCTGCTCTGCACTGGGGTGACCTCACCTCAAGTGCTGGGAGCAGTTTTGAATGAAGTGATGTAAGAAGGGTATAAAGTGTGTGAAGAGGGCATCCAACAAGGGTCACAAAGATGTTGGAGAGTCTAGAGGGGAAATCCCATATGAGAAGGGACTGAGGTCACTTTGTTCATCCTGAAGGAAACTGAGGGGAGACCTCATGGCAGTCTACAACTTACTCATGAGGGGAAGAGGGGCAGACAGCGATCTTTTCTCTCTGGTGACCAATGACAGGACCCAAGGGAATGGTCTGAAGCTGTGTCAGGGGAGGGTTAGGTTGGATATTAGGAAAAGTTTCTTCACCCAGAGCGTGGTTGGGCACTGGAACAGCTCCCCAGGAAAGTCACATCACCAAGCCTGACACAGCTCAAGAAGCATTTGGACAACACTCTCCTGTGACTGTTGGTGTCACGTCATCCATCTTACTGCTACCCATTTCTAAGTATGACCACTCCTAATCATCTTTTAGAGCCCACTAAACCTCCCCTACTTCACATTTTCATTTGTCACACAAAAGAAAAGCAGTAAATAGGTTTTAAGCCATTGGAACCAAGTTGTGGCATCTTAGTCACAGAAATTATTCTCTTTCAAAAAAATCAAGTGTGTTTACAGAACAGTTTGTTCACAGGGCACTCTACAGATCTCCATAAAAGATCAAGAAAAAGCAGAGCCCTAAACTCCTTTGTTAAAGCAATGTCTTGATAAAAATAATGAAAGTATTTTTAAGAATGCTGTTCATACTATACCCATCTTGTGCACAATATATTGACCAGGCTGACATCCTATCCCAAAGAACCAGCACTCAGTTTCCAGAAAATTCACGCTGCTTATAAAAAGCAAGCTGTGAGAAATGCTGAGATCTATCACCTTCAGAAATCAACATAATTTCATTATGAAAATTTGCTAGAAGTTTTAAGTTTCTATCCTTTCCATTCTAATCCTTAACTTGAAACCTAGAGGAATGCTGTCCCACTAAGAACCCACATCCTTTTTTGTTTGAAAATCCAGAACAACCACATAGGTCCAAATGGAGGCAGTTTTAAAACACATGATAAAATTTCCCACCTGGGTTTTAAGTTCACTGTTTATAGCACCTCTCTTACCTACTCTGAGCAGGAAAATACACACCTAGAATACTGGTAAGTGGGATACCACATAAAGCAGAAATGAAATCTCAATTGCTCAGAGACAGTACCCCCAAGAACGAGCAGCAGAGTAGTTTGTAGGACATCCGCCTTTGTCAACCTGTATTTTCTCAATACAATTATCCTTAATAAACACAGCTAAAATATTTATAAAATATTTTAAAATACTTTGACCAATTGCTGAAATATTGACATTTTCAGATTAAAAAGTAATACTGTGTACAGTTGTTGGCACAGACCTCAATGCAGTGACTGAGCATAACATACATTAAGTTACATGCTTTAAACCACATAAACAAAAGATCAATACTGCAGCATGAGGTAGCATAAATTGTGTGCAACATACTATTTTCTTTGCCTAATGTCAGAAAAAGTCAGAACACTAGAGATATGCCACAATGACTAAACTTCTGACTGCATACAATTGCCCATACCAATTTTGTGTAGTTCTACTCCAGCCTTCCCACTACTTTACCCAATTCTCTTCCAGTCTCCCCTCCTCCACACCTTCAAGGGTCAGTGATTTCACTGCATGAAACTAAATATTCATTAAACTGCTGCACTATGAACAAAATACTTTGATATGTAAAGAGGTGTAAAAAGCTGATAATGCTTCATGCTTCAATTTGTAAAAAATAGGGTTACTCTGACAGGATTAGAAAATACATCCCAGGCTTGCACATTTAAGCTTCCAGAAAACTTCCTAGTGTTGAGTTAATTTTCTAGATCACTGCCAGTACCCAGCTGCAGTAGAAATTATAAGTTGAGAGTTCTAATTTCTTTCAAGTCTGGAATGCAATGCTGGGTTCTGAAGAGCCTAAGCTGTATAAATATTTCAAAGGTAAGAAATTACTTGAAGTTATAAAAGAACAAAGGGCAACTTCAAAATCCCTTTTGTGTGCCAAAATTATAAAGGCTTTCTTTAAAGTACATACCTTCAGTTTTGTCACACACATGACAACTTAATCCAGTGAACTCAAGGGACCCCAGGCAGTATTTTCACAAAATAGAAGGAGAATCCAAAAGTTATCATTTAATTAGTATACTCAAGATTCAAAATAAATATTATCTAGCCATACTAAATCAACTTTCTGATAAGGCTGTTACTCTGAACCATGACACACAGCACATGTCCAAAATATGCACCACAGTTCAGGCTCTCAACTTCAATCTCACGTGTTCTGAGGCTAACAGCAACTTTAGGTAAAGCACCTCTACTACACCTTCCTTCATCTCATAAAACCAAGCAGCATTGTAGAGAAGCAGATGTCATAATTGGAAATTACTACAGTGTGCACCACACCAGAGCACACTGACAACAAACAGACTCAGTCTGACCTGTGGAACCCATTGAGGTTGTTCCAATCCCAGCATGTTCAGTTACAACACAGGATCAAGTTACTGCCCTAGAAAGCCCTGGCTGTGTACCCCAAGCACACTTAGTGCTTCCAACTCTTTGGACAAGAGCTGAAGGGTTGGACTCTTGGACCAACCACATCCATTTGTTTTGCACCGGTGTCCTTGTAGCTCAACTGCTCACTCTGTACGTGGCTTAGCTGCCATCCAGACTCTAATCTAGAGCAGACTAAGCAGCTCCTTAAGAGACAAATGGCTGGTACATGCCTGGATACAGAACCCAAACAAGGAAAAGTCACAGAAGTCAGTCCAAGGACAGGCAGGTTTAGAGTGCTGATACAGAGACAGCACAGAAAAAAGTCTCCAAAGATACAGCCTATCTCAGCACCCACTCAGGATCACTTGGTAATGAACACTAACCTCCTCTTTAACTCTTGAATTCTTTGAATCTTCAGCTTTCAAGGCAATAGAGGAAGTGCTAAAACCAGGACATCTCTAATTAGAACCATCTCTTTTGATGTTGTAGTTAAGTAAAGTGGGGATATGGGGGCTTTTCTTTCTTCAAAAGAAACTTCCCTACCTGGTACACAAGAACACTGTTCCTGGTTTCATATAATGAACTTGCCACTAAGAAAGCTATGTTTTGGTCCAAAAGAAAGGCCTGCTCATTCATTCTAGACTGCAAAAGCTTAAATATCATCATTTATTTAGAACATTATATCATAGTGTTTTATCTCTGCTCAGTTACAGCACTGATAAAATACAGCTAAAATTATGTGGTACCAATATCAAAATATTTTACAATGAGTTAGGAAGACTTATTTTACTCAATGCACTTTCTATTTGCAATACTTTTATTGAAGCATCTTGAAAAAAAAAAAAAAAGAAAAAAGCTAAAATCCTACTTAGGAGCCAGAAGACAATCTTTAATGCACTTTTTACAAATAATCTCCAAGAGGACAACACTAGAGACTAAGAGAATTAAATTAATAGTTAACATGTTTTGAATTACTTATTATTCCTCCCATCTATGTTCTTAAAAATGCAAAAGAAAAACTATTGGGTTCTTGGAAGATATACATAAAATACATCTGTGCTGAACAAAGCACACTGCAGAAGATAAGTAGCCAAAGATTGCATGACCTCTGCTTACTCAGACTGGAAGTTGTAAAGCAATTTTCTTACTGCCTTTTTGCTAAGTACAAGTCCCTACCATCTAAGTCACACCATGTTCCATGGGATTACAGACATGCTGCTGATAACAAAGAGGCTGGGCTCAACATCCCAGTAAATCCCTTCCTGTGTGTGGGAACGAACTAGCACTGATCATTTTTAAATTGGTCCCATCCTTACTAAAGGGCTGCTATTAACTTAGCTATTAGAACCAGTCATTCCTATCCAGTTCCCACAAAAATTAAAAGGCAATATTCAAAACAGAGCTGCTGTTATTGTAATAAATTAGATTTCTGAAATGAAAACAGATAGCCTAAGATCACAAGGAAATGTTTTTCCAGAATTATCCTTTCTGTGCATATTTGCTGAAAGTTAAACTGCAGTGGTCTGAGGCTGCATGGTTTGTTCACAAAATGAAAGAACAAAACAAAAGTCCGTAAGAAAGGACTGAGATAATTCCTTCACACAAGGACTAGTTTAGAACCAAGCAGTTATATCACCAGTGCTACAATAGCTTGGATGCAAATAATCAGTGCATCTTTTCCCCTGGAGTTCACAGAGAAGCAGCAATTTCAAATTGGGTAATTGCTGAGCATTACAGATGAATGTTTATTGAAAATACTTAATTTTCCTTAGCAATAGACAGCAATATAAGTTAAAATGTTCTGAATATTTTTCCTCATTTCAAAGCATGATCTTTGATGCGTGGAATTCTATTAAAAGCGTGGCAGGCAGCAGGCACTCAGATGCCTGAGGAGGTGTGCTGGTGCAGTATTTGTGACCAGGTGAGGGAAATGTGGGAGGGGGTCAGCACAATGCACAACACCGGGGGTGACAATGGATTGACTTCACCTTCTCTGAGACCTTCAGGCATCAAAAGCCTGAGAGACCAACAATGCCAAGGGTGGAGGAGGCAGTCTGATTCCTATTATGAATCCTGCAAAGGGCTGCAAAAATAAGGGAACTGGAGCATCTGACACACAATAAGAGGCTGAGAGAGGTGGTGTTGGTTAGGTTCAAGCAGGAAAGGCTGCAGGGGACAATCTTAGCAGGCACAAGTACCCCATGAGAGGATGTGAAGAGATCGAGCCAAACTTTTATCAGTGGTATTCTGACAAGAAGCAATGGACACAAATTGAAATAGAGAAAATTCAATTTAAAGGTAAGAAAAATCTTTGCTCACAGTAGTCAAACACTGGCACTTTGGAGGCTGAGGAGTGTCCATCCTTACAGATGATCAAAACCCAACTGGGGAAGGTCCTTAGATGCCTGCTGTAGTAGACACTGCTCTAAGTAGAGGCTACAGTTTGTTATTATCTCTAATTAACTCAAACTGGCTAAAAGAATAAACAGACATATAGACATGTTTTGCTATCATAGTTTAAGAACAGTCTGCTACATTGCTTCATACAAGACTAGTAACTCAAAAACAGAAAGGGATATCAGTAACATTTAAACTTCAAGATGGCATTCAATAACACTCCTCCCGGAGGCTAAAGAAATCATGACGAGAGACTGAACATTACCAGAAAACTGAAGGTGTCCAGAGGCAAGCAGACTGTGTTGAAAGATTAAAACATGTTTATGGATAGGCAAATACTGAGCACAGGTACATCTTGCTAAGTCTAAGAAAAAGGTTTATTAATAAACACTTTTTTGCTAACTTCCCCTTTAGACAGCAGTTATTTCAGGCAACTGAAAAATGAAGAAGGGATCTGAAAAACCTCAAGGAATGGTAGTCAAAAAATGGATGAGTGAGATGGCAGTGAACAGACTACAGGGACCAACTACACAAAAAGTTGAAGAGCAAGGAATGATGCACACTGGAAAACTTCAGTCAACTAAGTTTCACTGACAGGTACTAATAAGAAGCAGCAAGAAAAACATTATGCTATGTAAATAATGCAAAATAGACAGCACAATGTCATCATAGTACATGCCAGAAAACAGCAAAGCCTCATTTTGTAACATGACACAGTACCTTTCTTCTCTACATTACAGAGAGTTAGAGCAACAGAGACATTGACAAAGAAATAACATTGGGAGTATTTTTCATGCAACAAAACTATTCCAAATAGAGTACAGCAAAACTTGTATTTCAGTGGATTCAGTATGAAGGAGATTTAGAGGATACAGTTTTGTCAGGCAGGCAGCACACCAGAGCTCATAACTTAAGGCATGTGGATTTAATGCAGAGTGCTGACAATTGCCAATCGTCTTTAGAATTCTATAGGGATGTTTCATCACTATGAAATTCAAGTACTGCCTCTAAAGAAACCCACAAAAATTAACTAGCTTTCAGACATATTGGGAAGATTATTCTCCCTAACGAAGCAGCTTGTTGCAAGTTAACCTGCAGCTGAAATAGGAAGAACCTAGCCAATGTGAAATTCAATATAAGAAAAAAGAAAAACAAAGCCATAAAAGGACAACCTAAGTAATCACTGCAGAATAGTTAACAAGACTACAAGAGAAAAGCTCTCGAAAAAAAGAGGCATAAAGACACTGCATGTGTATATGAATTAACAGTAGTGGTATTGATCATTTTGGTCTAAAAAAATACAGCATACTACAGAAATTACCTTCAACTTTTCAGTTTGACCCAGTCATCATATCAACTACTCCAGAATCTTCATTTACATAGGTATTTATAATCACAAACCCAGGTCAAAGGAGTACAAAAATGACTGCAGCTGAAATGAATCACTACTTATACATCAGGTTAGTTTTCAGGTTAGAACTCACTGATGGTTCCCCACTCTGGTTTCAGAATCGACACAAACACAAGAAGGAAAGCAGACTACAGAAGCTCTATAATCATGTGCACTACATAAGCAATTCCACTGTTTCCTCATTCATTTTTGTTCAAAACTGACGTGGAACTACATCCTCCACTGCAATGTAATCGTTATTGACCAGGGTATTATACAGTAGTATACTTGTACCTCACACAAATTATACTTGCATACTCTGCTAACTTCTGCATTCCAAATTTGACTTGCATCTTAAAAAGAAAAGTCAGTTGCTCTCTCATAAGCCATGTGATACAGGTCCAGCCTGCCAAGGCTCCCAATTTACTGGATACAGCAGCCCATAGATTTAGAAATGTAAGTGTGGTTCTGAAGGACAGTTACACAACAAGGACTGGAATTATATCAAAATTGCTGATGGTCTTTGTCTCTGAAGGAAAACTCAGGAAGAGATCAAAAGATTCAAGAAAAGAGTTAAGGAAAATTTCAAACTGTCCTGTGAAATTATCAGTTGTAGATCTCGGTATCTGCATCACAGCCTGAATGTGAAAGTAAAGTCAGAATTCTCCTCCCTGCCCTATCAAACTCTCAACAACCCAGGTCCAAGAGTCCTGATGGTGCCAACAGTGCTGAGCCAGCCAATCAATCATCCTGATATCCAGATAAGTCACCAAAGGCTGCACCTTAGAGAGCCAAACCCAGAGGCATGCAAGCACACACTCCAGGCAAGGTGATGTGGTGTCTTCTAGGAACACCAGCTAACAAAGCAAACACGTGGATGCAGAACTCTAACAGCAGTACATACTCCCTGTGCAGGTGATACCTATACACACAGGTGTACTTAATACTTGTACACAAGAGAATAATCCAGTAGAATTACAGAACCAGCAGTGCAAAACATGGAACAAGGAGCAACTAAAGTAGTGGAAGTAGTAATTTTACTTGACTTTTAATGAAACCTACCACTTTTATCTCTGTTGCCACTAGTATCATAGTATTTATTTGCCTTTTGAAAATAAGCACGGGTACATACAAACATAAAAATCTACATAACAGAGGCACCTATCATGAGAGCAAAACATGGGACTAGATGGGGCTCACAAATCTGAGATAACAACAGGACTGGCTCCCTGCTTCTCATCCCCATGTGACAACTCCAATAGGGAAAGGAACCGAGTGCTTTCCTGCCAGACCCTGGACTGGTCTGGACCAAATCCTTTCCCTTCCAGGGTGATCAGACTACAATTGCATTTGACACTAGAGGCCAACTAGGTCTGCCCTATTTTCAAGGACCACAAACCTCCTGTATTCCATTGCCATTTTTTTTTTCCCACCCAACCTGTTCCTCAAACACAATGAACTATAAACAAACAGAGTAGCTTCCTGAGACTTCAGGCACACCGTTCTAGAAGTTTTGTACTTACACTAGGGGCTTTTCCTCTTCTGGAGCTGTGAATCAATTAGTTTTTGAACAAAAAATGGCTACACAAGGAAACAATGGAATTGCTTATATAGTGCACCACATAAGCAAAGAAATGGGTTTGTTGCTAATATAAATGCCAAAATACTGCATACTAGTTATATTCAAATTTTTTTTTTCATAAAAAGGTGTCCCATGAGGAAATTTTTGAACCTCTATGACCCACAAGTTTTTCCATTAATACTCTTAATCCAGTAACAATGTTCATTATAGTTCTTTATCTTACTTATCCAGTGCTGATGGTGCATGCTGTAAACAGCCTTGCCATACTTTTGGTTCCTTCCACTCATCTGCTAGGCAGAGTCATTTCTTGACTACATCTTCCTCCATTCTGCCTCCTCCCTTTTTGCCTTTCACACTGATAAGCACCCACCCAGCTACTAACAAAATAACATAGACTACAACATTTAGTGACCTCCCATTTTGCCTTGCATGGACTTTTAAGATATTACAAGATGTTATTAAGAGATACCAAAACCAGCTTTTATTATAACCTACTTAATTCCTCCTTTCAGGAAAAACACCAGGCAACAAGAGACAACTACTGACTGGTCTCAAAAGAGCAGACACACAAAAACTTCTGGCAACACGTGCTCTTGGCAACAGCTAAGTAATCCTGTAGTTAAAAAAAAAACAAACCAACAAAAAAACACCACCAAAACTCCTCCAAAAATCCCAACAAAACAATAACAAAAACCCATCACCACTAACAAACCACAAACAGACCTGAATTTTTTGGTACTGTGGGTCAACTGCAAAACTCCACAGACACCTGGGTCCTTAAAGAAATTACCTGGAATACTTGTGCCTCTCAAAAAAAAAAAAAAA
>WEIU01015743.1:2112-18849 GCA_013389925.1 Aegithalos caudatus
CTTTCTCTTGGTAATGTAGTCTATAAATGGTTGGTATAAATTTCTTACAGATACCAACTCTAAAGAAGAGAATAATTACAGATCTGCTGGAGTACTTGAACATTCTGCTTGGACCTCTGTGGAATCACGTTTCCTGTATGATTATAGCAAGGGCATGTGAAATGATTAAGCTGTGCCTATCAAAAAAATTACCAAATTCTCCTGTATAGCTTCCAGGGCTTAACTGACAGTGGATTTTAAACAGATACAGAGGAAGCTGAAGGACAGAATATGCCCTTTCTTCACACAATGTCTCATGGAATATTAGTCACTCTTGATGTTTTAAATTACAGTTGAATTACACCAGGACTAACTGAGAAGGTGCTTAGTCTGGCAAAGGAAACAAAAAAAGAAAACCCAAACCCTGAATAAAACAGATGCTAAAGAACATAGGAAAAAGCCCTCAACCCTATTGTGTTAGGGGGACGTTTGATGTGGTTCTAAAATTTCTCAACAGCCTTATTTCTGTGTTCTCAGAAGGCCTATGAGAGGATTTTTTAGGAGGCTTAGAACATAGTATTGGCAAAGAAATGTAAACCTATTCCTAATGCCAAATAAAAAGTGTCAAAAGGGAATAGAACATGATAAAATCCTCAAGATAAAAGCAGTAGGAAGACAGCTAGTCAACAGCTGTGAAAACAGAATTAAACTTGCATAAATTGGAAATGGTATTCCCCAAACCAAGGCTGAAACCAAATAATAGAGTATGTATAATCTCAATACAGAATTCAAACTGGGTCAACAGGATATCGTGACTAATTTTGTGGATGACTGCCAACGTGTTCAGGCAATTGCAGCCTATTGACCAATGTCAAACAGTTCAAGTTTGCCTTCCTCACAGACTTGAATCCTCAAATAAATATATCCTAGAGCAAATGAGCCAGTAAATACTGAGTAACATAGTGCTGAGTGTTAGGTTTGAAGCTTAAGTCAAATCACATTTACCCATATTTCAATATGGTATGTGGATGATAAGAGTAAGGATTTCAAACGTGTGAGTTTGGAAGAATGAAGGAAGGACAAATTCTACACAGTATCAAAACATATAAAAAAAATTAAAAAGATACAAGACTATCCTATAAAGAATGTACCAGTTCCAGTTGTCAAAATACATTTCTTTTGCTTTGAATGAGCTAATGAAACCAGTTTATCTGCAGAAAAATATATTTTCTCTACTTGTTCTGTTCTTCTTACCTTTTTTTAAATTCCCATCTACTTTAGGCCTTTTTTTCTGTTTATGCACTTTTTACAGATGTTCATCTTCCTTCATCTATCACTTTACCCTTTTGTCTCCACAGAAATGAAATTTCAACTACTCATATTATGCTGAATTTTTATCTTCCAGTTGCAGACAAGATCTTTTATGAGTATCTTCTGTATCAACAATTCTGTGAAACAGAGTCTGTATCTCAGCTAGTAAATAGGGCATGGACTCAGACACTGGCTCAAGATTGGAACATTAGCAGAGGAGCAAGCATTGATCTCTCTTCTCTGGTGACAAGTAACAGAAACCGAGGGAGAGGCATGAAGCCATAGATTAGGGTTAGGGTTCCAGAGTTTTGAAGTCAGCCATTCAGATAGAACTAGTAGTCATCATGAAAGCTACACTCATGCTTCTGATCAAAATTTGAAGTCAAATTCAGAGCAAATAATATGTCAGTTGCTATTGATTTGGTGTCACTTATCACTCTATTACTTCTATGTTCTTTGTTTCTCTTTTTGTTCCTGCCACTTATTTTCTTTCTCCCTTTTAAGAGATGCTTCATCATTCATGAATGCTTCATCTTTCTCCATCTCTGTATTCCTGTGAAATAATTTCTTATGAAATTGTTTACCTTATTGTGTAACTGCCTCCTACTAGCATTTTGTGACTCACAGGTCTCTGTCTGTGCTCTTGATCTGCCAAACACCTGTCCAACCTAATATTTCTGGTTTTCAGATGTCTTCATCAGTATTAATTATCAATGTACTAGTAGCAGATTACTGACATAAGGTAAACTTCTTGTGCTTTAACTTAGTGCACCTTCTAGGCATTATCAAACATGCATAATTCATAAAATCATTATTCTTCCCAATCTACTACTTGTACTGTAACTGTAAACAAAGGAGAAAGTGATGTCTATGGCATTTTTCATTTTCTTCCTCAGGTTATTTCCTCTTGTATGTTCCACTGCTGTAAGAGTAATACTTTGAATTTTCTCAAGTTTCTATTTTATTATTCTCTGGTTTGAAGAAATTGAATCTGTTGTTTAAATACTGTAAAAGGAGTATCCAGTCTTGCATGCATTATCCAAGAATGATCTCATATTAAATAAACAAATATACATTTTTAAGTCAGAGTACTTTTGAAGGTGGAGGAAAGTTTGCCTAAGTATACTAATTGTATTGGAAAAGAATTAATTCACTGAGTTTATTGAAGAAGCACTTGACACTTATCAATACTTCTTGATGAGTTCACAATCATGCTTATAGTTCATATGATATCACAGTTTATATCCCACCCTTGTTCAAAACTGTAAAAAAAAGGGGTTGATTATTTTAAGAAGGTTGCTTCCTTACAATATATATATCACAGAATCCTTAAGGTTAGAAAATATCTCCAAGAGCATGGAGTCTAACCTTTGACCAAACAATGCCATGTCAACTAAACCATAGCACTAAGTCCCATGTCCCTCCACGGATGGTGAACCCACTTTTCGTGGGCAGCCTGTTCATGAAGCAATTCCTCCTGATGTACAGCCTGAACCTCCCATCACACAGCTTTAGGTTGTCCTCTCATCCTATCACTAGTTGCCTGTGAGAAAAGGCTGACCCTCATCTAACTACAACTCCCTGTTAGGTAGACAGGAGGTGGAGTACAATAAGCTCTCCCCTGTGATTCCTTTTAGCCAGACTAAACACCTACAGCTCTCTCAACAACTCTCCAAATCACATCATTTGCTTTCTTAGACCCTTCAGCTTTGTTGGACTTGCCCTACTCTGGGCTTGCTACAGTACTTCAGTGTTCTTCTTGCAGTGAGGGGCCCAGAGCTGGACACAGCACTTGAGGTGTGGCCTCACCAGTGCCGAGTACAGAGGGAAATCACTACCCCAGCCCTGCTGGCCACACTATTCCTGATACAGGCCAGAATGTCATTGGCCTTTTTGGCCACCTGGGCACACTGATGGTTCACGTTCAAGTGCTGTTGAGCAGCACTCCCAGGTTCTTTTCCACTGAGCAGTTTTCCAGCACTCTGCCCCCTGCCTGTACCACTACCTGGGGTTGTTGTGACCCCTATGCAGGACTTTGAACTTTTCCTTACTCTTGGCCTCAGTCCATTGATCCAGCCTGTCCAGATCCCTCTACAGTGCCCTCCCACCCTCCACCAAATAAAAACTCTGGCCCAACTTGGTGTCTAAATTTTTCATGCAACTGAAAAATTAATATTAATATATTTTATAAGCAGACTTATTTCATCATCTTGAGAATAAAGAAAATGAAGCAAAGAATGAGTAGTTTAAAAAATGCTGTCAGCAGAAACTAAGAACAAATTTTTTGACTTTCTCAAGAATTCCTGGGATCACTCTCTTCAACATTAATTATATTAATCCAGTTCCTTACTCCACTGCCTGAGTTAATAAAAATTCCTAGAGATTAAAGGGAAATTATTTCCAAGAGTAATCAATATGAAAATTTACACGTAGTTTTAAGAAGCAGAATAGGATTCCAACATGAGACATAGGAAACCCATTTAAAATAAGTCGCTAGCTGAAAAGTGTCTATTTGTATAAAAATGAGTCCAAAGTAAAATCTGAATGAATGAAAAACTATTGTCATGCAGAAAAGAAAATAATATTTTCTGGAAAATATTTGTATTTTAATCACATCCAGAAATTGCTTAAGAATGTAGTCTTTCCTATCTAGTCAGAGAGCATTTTGGATGTTGAACTATCCAAGTTCATTCTGTATTTTAGAAGTGAAATGTCGATTCTTGCTTTTACTAAAGGGTAGAAAGGATGCACACAAGCAATTTCTGCCAGTGAGTTGAAAGAATAGTAAAATATATTTAATAAAATAAGAAAATAGAATCAAAAATGGTGAGAGGAATAGTGAGAAAAATAGAATAGAAAATGGAGAGAAAGATATCACTAGTGAACAAGGTTACTTCTTGTGGGCTAGTATGGTATATGCTCTTATTTTTAACCAAGATGGTGACAAGATTAATGAGAAAAACATTATTAATGTCTATGTAAATTCATGCATTCATTAATTGGAATACTAAAGGTTGACTTCATTAATTGAGACTTTCAAATAACCCAATTACTTTGAATTCTGCATCTACTTCCAAAAAGCCAGTTTTCCAGGGACTATTTATAACTAAAGAATTTGGAAGACCACTAAAATTTTAACATTACTCACAAATTATACAGTCTAATCCCTTGTGATAATTTTCACTGCAAGGCAAACTTTACACATGATGGAAAATGAGAAGAATCAGTAATAGGAGAGAGAACATCTTGTGGTCATAACAATGTTTGTGAGAGTGCCTCCTTAGCCTCCCATCGGCAAGCTATCCAAGGATGACAACATTTGATAAGACAGGGGTGAGTGCCAACAGAACACCCAAAACTGTCTGAGAGGCAGTTTGCCCCAAACAATGATAAAGAAGACATCCATTAGCCACAATAAACAGCTTAGGACTAAAGGCATCTGCTTGAGAAGAACTTCAAGAAAAGCTTTAAAATTTGTGATAGTGGGAAGGGAAAAGAAAGCAACAGAGTCAAAACCTGTTTTGACACTGTCATAAGTCACTCCACTGACATTGCAATCTGTACCTTGACCTTACCGAGAATCCTTCTGTCGCCATGGCTCCTGTCATCTAGCTGGAGGATTGACAGTTTGGGTGCACAAAATAAGAATCCACACTTCTGAAGTTGAGGTGGGGACTTTCTTATGAGAATATATTTTGTTGTTTTGTAGACATTGTCATGAGCACATGTAAGCCTAGAACCTACACCTCCAGCAGAAGGATACAGAAATAAAGAAAGCCTCATTCTCAAATAGAATGGGATTCCATTTCTAATGGGAGTGTTTGTGGGGTGGACTTGGAGGGGAGTGTATGTGTGCCTGTGTGCATGTCTTGAGATTTTTATAGAAGGTGGTTTAGAAATGTCTAGGTATTTTAAGTATCAAATATTATGTTTTACCTTCATGAATGCATAATTCACTAACTGCTGGTTAGTTACATGATATTAATAAATCAGCTTCAATTTTGACTTTATTTACAACACACGACAATAGTAGATATTTTCCTGCAATGTTTCTTTCTGAATGCAATCAATCAAGTAATTAAAAAAAATTGAGTAGGCTTTTTGTGACTATGTATGCCCATGCACAACTACCTGGCATAACTAAAAGGAGACGATATTTAATTTAACTTTATTTTCAACCAATACATTTTAGAACAGTTGAATTATTACTAGTAAATAAGACCAGTCAGAATATAGCTTCAGACAGTTCAGTCTGTGGCTTATTACAAGATTTTGGCTACAAATAACAAAATTTAGTTTTTGGTTTTTTTTTGATTGGGACTTTTTGTGGAGCTTTTTGTTTTGTTATATTTTGTATTCAGTTTGAAGGAATTAAGTTATTCTGAATTATGTAATATTTTCCTACAGGTACAATTGTTTGTACTTTACTACAACTATATTTCATTTTCTCTACTTGCAAGAAAGTCTAAAAGGTAATTCTGTTATTTAGAACAGCAAAATGATTATGGGGATATTGTTGAGATTTTATCTACATCAGTGTCTGGAAAGACTTGACTTCATTCTCCAGCCGCTGGTGACTATTATGGAGTAAAATTTAGGGACTGTGAAGCAGGGCTGTCATCTGAGGTTGGATGCTGGTGTTACAATGATCATTGTTCTTGTCTGAGTACCTGATGGAACAATGACACGGGTTAAAAGTACAGGGCAGATGAATGTCTTATGATTTTCCTAACAGACAAATTCTATTCTCTAATCAATGGCTATGCAAGAATTTTATTCAAAGTAGACCAGATTAAAGAGGAGGAATAAGGATGACATCTACTTTCTGGCTTAACTCAGCATGGAGGTATTTTGCAATCAGATAGTAGATCAAAATCCCACAAAAAGTAAAAAGTAATAGGATTCCTTTCTGCCATATTCTGAGCTTTCTGAAGTACTAAATCCAGTCTGGCAGGTTCTGCCAATATGCCCTTGTCACAAAATCATTAAATGTTGTGGTTTCAAAGGGATCTTAAAGATCAACTAGTTCCACACTCCCTGTCGTGGACAGGAACACTTTTCTATGCACCAAGATGTTCAGAGCCTGAGCCAACCTGGCCTTGAATTCTTTTTTAATCCACAACTTTTTGGCCACTTTAAACTTGTAGATAGCTTGAATATAAAAAATAATAAAATTTTTCAATTAAAAGAAATATTACAAAACACCATATCACTTATCTGTAAATGCAGATCTCTGCCTTCTCTAAAGAAACATAAAAATCGTTACAACTACAGTTTTCAATTTGCATGAAATGACTGAGAGTTATGATCACTAAGTCACCTCTATACTCAAAATTTTACAAGCCTTAAGTGCTTCACAGAAATAGTAGGGCAACCTCAGAGAGAAAATAGTGTATGCTTATTGAATCCATGAATTTACACATTGGTTCTTCTTATTCCTCTGTTAGGAACATATGGTCAATATGTAGAGATATCAGTAAGTTAGTGAACAAGAAGAAAAAGAAACTTTTTTTTTTTTAACAGTGAAAGTAAAAAGTGATAATGAGAACTGCAGAAAAATATAATTTTTCCAGAGAGTGAAATAATTACAAGTCCTGTCGACACACAGGGATCCAGGTTAATTATAAGAATGTGAGAAAAAGTAATAAAACAGTTAAATGGTGAAGAGTATTGACTGCATCATATTAAATATGGATCCACTAGATCTGCCTTAAAGTAGAGGAGGTAAAAAGCATTGGTTCAATTTTGTATTAATAAAGATACTTGGAATGCAAATACTCCCGAAAAAATCTGGTTTATATTTATCTGAAATCAGGTATTTTGAAACAGCAAATAAATTAGGTGACCCACAAATTTCTGAATATTTTTGGTAGACATAATTTAGAGTTATCCTCACTTAGGTTGAAGACAAGACAACCACACTCAACTTGCTACTGAGTGTCACCACTAGTACTTTGTATGTGGAAACTGGCTTGCCGCTACTGTGAAATAAAAAATTTCCTTTAAATGTGAAAAAGGAGGAACAGACATTTATCTTTCAAGCAGAAATTACTGGAGAATGATAAATTCACTTTCACAATCCCTGTTTGTATATTTTATAAATAAGCAAGTTATCAAGTCTTCTGCACATCCTCATTGAAGACTATAGAATCTGGGTAGTTGTAAAAGCAAAGTCCTTTTTTGCATGGTTAAACCAGTCTCATGAAGGCACAGTTATTACAGTCTGAGCCAGAATGTAGAAAGCCTTCTAACATAAGTCCCGAGAAGAAACAGCAGCCACAGGACCCCTATCAGTGTTCTGTGAGTGTCTTATCAGTAGCAGCTGCTGCTGCCACAACAACCGCGGCATTCACTCAGTGTTTTTCGTGAGCCTACTTGCATTCTTAGAGCAGTGCATTTTATTCTGTTTTTGGCTAATCAGGTTAAAACATGAATTTTCTACATCCTTGCTGGACCTATCCTAAGCTAAGATTGATGTGTGAAGAATGCAAATTCTTACACAAATTCTATTTATATAGTTATATCTGCTCCATCTAGAAATGTTTAGCAAGGTTACATTGTTTTCATTATGTCTAGAACTTAACTATCTTTGCAAAAGGCAATGCCACTGAGCTTTAAACTAGGTTTTAGGTCTTTTTCTTACTAATTCAGTCTTATTTGCTAAGGCACTTAAAAATCCTCTACTTATGTAAAAACTAAATTTGCGTTTCTACCTCATGTCTGTGTGGATTTGTGTATTTTAGTTTTTTCTGAAGGTTCTAATTCACTACTCATATTTCTGGACACTCCTAGGCCTGTGTGGATTTGGCCCAGGGGGATTTGTATTCCAAGAGCAAGTAAAAGAAGGAGGGACAGTAAGAGCAATCGAGAGAAAGCAAGAGAAGTGCAAAGCTTCCTTTCTTGGCAGCCACAAGCCATTAGAAGAGCTTGGCTGACCATGTAACCATAGCCTGAGGCAGCTGAATGCATGCCCAGAGCAGAAATGGAGACACAAAGAGATTCAGTTTCTTATGGGATTATCCTGAATTTGAAGGAAGATTTGTGAATATTTAAACATTGATATTTCTTGCCTGGATTTCTCCAGTGAGAAGAAAGCCAGATAAAATTAAAACTTTACTTTTTCTGTTCTCTGGTACCTGATTAAAAGTTTTCTTGTTGTAGTTTAATTTATTTGGAAGAAAACCTGCAAAGTTGTGTCTTAAATTTTGATACAGCAGACTAATATTTATTCTGGAATTTAGTTTAAAATGAGCGGCTGAAAATCATATTATACAGATGGGAGAAAGAGAGGGGAATTTGATTTCTTAATGAAAGCAACTGCTTTGAAATAGTATAGTTAGATAAATGGCCCCTAAATAGCTGAGGCTCAAATCAATTAAGACTTTGCAGATTTGGATCAGAATTATACAACTGGAGAAGAGATAGAAGCATGTGCATTTTGAGCATACTGCTTGTTGCATTAGGACTTTGCTTATTAAGATGCTACTGCTTTGAGCTGTCTTTTGTAACAGCAGCATTGTGTGCAATTACAATCAATAAAAAATTCAATCTGTTTCTGGTGAATGAGGCCAAGCCAGAAACACCATGTATTTTCCATATGCTAAACATTCTTTAGGAATTTAATACAAATTAAACTCCTTTAGGAATTTAATTAAATTCTTTAGGAAATTAATACAAATCTTTTCTTAGTTAGTCTCAAAACCTGGATGATGGAAATTATTCAAAGTCCAGNATCTACACACGTCTGCCATAAATAAAGTGATGTACAAAACTAGCTGACTGTTACTTCTTCAGTATTCCTTTCATATCCCTGATGTAATGGATGTGGTAGGTTGTGCAAACCAAAATGTTCAATTCTATATTAATTGAAATATAACTATCTGTGCTAGCATAGTCTGCTGCACAGGAGATGTTTATAGAGACAACATATATGTATAGTATATAGGATGCTGCTTGCACTTTTTGCATGTAAATTCCTACTGAAAAAATGTTTTTCTTGAAAACACTTCAAGCAGCTGTGCAGGCTCTGTGCTTACAGCACAGTAAGGCAGATGATTATTGCTCTATACTGTATTGTGAGCATCTGTATGCTGACTGAAATGCTCAAGTATGACAGCCAGGCTTAAGACAATATACAAAAGGAATGTTATGAACCTCTTCCATCGAATTGCACAATGGTCAGCATGCAGGAGGTTGACTGGAAACATGACTCTTCTAGACCTGAGATCGAGTAAATTATAAGGGCTACAAATAGGAAGAAGTACCCAAGTGAAAGGCAAATGGAAAATGTTTGGAATAACTTAAACTTTTTTTCCCAATGGAATATTGGAATGGATACCTAATTTTCAGGATTAGTCAGATGTCGTAGTATATCTGTTGAAAACTTCTTTAAATCACAGTGAGGCTACTATATCCAGCATATTAATAGCCAGCATACTAACATATAAAGAGAAACAAGATTATAGTGATTTAAAAATTTCAAACACTACGAAATTTATGGAATACATCTTAGACATGTTACTATAAGCTTTTGTGATTGGTTGTTTTCACTTTTCATGTTGTTTGATTTTTTTTTGTCATGCTCTTGTGAAGATTCTTTTTATTTTGAGATACATCTTGGATTTCTAAATCTGCCTACATTCTTTCTCTACTGGTATTCCTGGTACATAGCACCAAGAAATGAATAATATGATTGATATGTGTTTGTCCTCTCAGCATCACAGATGTCCAGTTTGGGTGTATCCAGAAAAGCAGCAAGACATTCAGACCTTGCTAACAGAAGATCATGACGAGTATCTGCTGAAAAGCAACTATTCATGGGCCTTATATAATCTAGGTAGAAATATAGGTAGGAAATTAATTATTTCTTACCAGAGTGAAGAGTGCCTTGTTCTCTAGATATCTGAAAAGCTAAATGCAGTTTAGAAAAGAGTACCATATACACACCATATACTGTAAAAATGCTAGAAGTTCATTGCCCATAAAAGAACATTTTATTAGTCTGCCCTGTCCACTAAATCTAGGAGGGTTAAAATAAGGATTGAGGATTTTTACTTGATTTTTTTTCCCTTTTGTGTGCTCAATTCCTCTCTGGGGTTTTTGAAAATATGTATTTGGATGCTTCACTTTATCTCAGATTACAGAGATTCCCTGAAATGTTTATTGAAATATCCCAACAATAATATACTCTTTTCTCAGTTCCCCAGAAACATATCTAACATTTGGTGAGCTATCATTTGGCAAAATCCAAGAAAATTGAAGCCAGTGCCCATGTGATTGGATTAGAGAATCGTGAAAGCTACTGGCAGAACTCACTGTTGATGCTTAATGAATCCATTTTAGTCAAGAACGCATAACAGAGACCTTTCATTACAATTCTGCCACTATGCACAGTGTGATTTGCATATCAGTGTGCTGAGATCTAGACTGCTTGTTGAATGATTTGGAGTACTTCTGGATACAGAATAGTCACATACAAAGAATATAGAACTGGAATAATGCTTGTATATCAGCCAATCAGAATTGACCTCAAGACATATCTTACCAAGTACCTATTTTTCATTGTCTTTCTTATCAATTAAGATGTATATGAAGAGAATCTTGCTATGTGTTTGTGTAATATATCACATAAACCACCACAAATCCTGAATAAGGCTAGCATAATCTTTTCTTTCTTGTAATGTCAGTTCATTCTTTTTAAGAGCAATTTAAAAGCATAACTGTATGTGCACAAAAAGATGATGCACACAAGGGTGGGAAAGAGTGAGAACACTGCTACTCTTTCAAATATAAATTTAATAATTTCTTGGTCCTTATTTTTAGATTTCTGCTGCTTTTTGTTTTTCTTTTTGTTTCCCTTTTTTTTCCCTCTGTACATTACAGAGCAGAGGTCTGAGAAAACTGGTTTGGTAAAAGGTGCCCCATATCAGGAGGGTCAGAAATAGATGATGTTTAAGGTCCCTTCTAATCCAGGACATTCTATGATTCTGTGATTTGTGGCTGCATGGGTTGGCCATATGGTCTAGGACTCATTGACCATCTGAAGAAGGAGGCCACAGACTAGGCTGAATTTTTGTGAAAGAACTAAGATGCTCTTCTGAGACAGGATCTTCTAGTCCTGCAGACTTTTGTTTCTGCTTTTTAACCTTTCACCTGTTTTTTGCCCAGTGTCTGCTTATATGGACTAGAGTCAGAGCAGGGGATGATCTAGGGAACAACTAGAGATTGAGCATGTGAAAATAAAAAACAAAAAGAGGATATAGAAAATGTGCGTTGGAATCCTTTCTCGTAAAAAGACCTACACTTTTTTAGCAAATATTTTCCTCAACACAAACTTTTGATAGATAATTTTATACAATATTCCTCCCTTACCTGTTCTTTAAACAGAAATAAATTTGATAGAAGATTTTATAGACCACTTTTCAAGGCACAGGAAGAGTGCAGTCACTACTTGCATGTCTTCAGCACTCATCCAATTGTCTAACTCCAAGTGCTCAATTGACATATTACTTAAAGTGCAAAGCACACAACACTTTCAACCAGGAGTTGGTTAAAAATCAAGGGCATTACTTTTGGGGCTCTTAGGGAATTTTCAGGTACCTAAGACTGACTCTGGATCATTAGTTCATTCTTTCTGGTTAAGCAGATATATATTCAACAAAGCGCAGAGTGTTCAGTTATCAGTCCTTCTGTGGAAATGCACAGCTGCACTTCTGCTCATTGACACAATTATGTACCCATGGGAAACTTAATTTTCTGTTATCTTTTCTATTGCTGTAACTTGCTTTTGTGCTTTGCAGTGTCACAGATTAAAAAAACTAAGTGGAGGAGAAAAAAAAGAAACTGGAAGACTGTTGAGGAGAGAGAAAAGTAAGCTGGTTTTAGAATTGATTTTGCTCAGAGACCAACCTTGCACCCGAGAGATGTTAGAAAATACTCTGTGTGAGAGAATTCACATATTTGTGTTTGCTTTGGGTTGTTTTCTGTCTACTAAAGAAATGAAGCTCTCTCACCAGATAACAGAATGTTGTGAAAATTTTTAAAACATTCCTCACACAGACTTGAGGCCTCTTTGTAAGTGGGGAAAGGGAGATAAGAAGTTCAGAGATTGTAAAACACAGCCTGGTAAAGACTTGTGTGTGCTCCAGGCCCTCTTTTATGTATAACATAGGACTCAGGCTTTTCTACTTTTTGCTCCTGTTAAAATGAGCTTTTCAGGGTATGTGCTTCCATTTGTCTGTTTTTGTGGGGTTTTTTTTTGAATCCTAAAGCCAGGGAGATAATGAAATAAATCTACTCTGCACTTCAGCTTTGAGTTTTGTTCTTGTTGGTGTTATCTCCATATATTTGGTTCACACAGAACCAAAACCACAGAACATCTGTAGATCCAGTCTAAATAAATACCACATGCTGTGACTTCTCTCCTAGCAGTATAATTAAACAGGAGTTAGAATTTGCAGTGTGTTGACATTTCGTCAATTAAAGATAGACAGGGGAGACATGGACTTTCCTGGATCCTGCTTCTGGCCCTTCCTATGGAGAGGCATCACACTGGCCATCTTCCAGTCTTCTGGGATCTCTGCAGTAAGCCAGGAGTGGTGACAAATGACAGACAGTGGCTTGGCTAGCTGTTCTGGCTACTTGCTCATCACTGGAGGACACATAGACTTGTGAACAGCTAAGTGGCTCAACAGGTCACTAACAGCTTCCTCCTGGATACAGGGGCCTATTCTGCTCCCTGTCCCTGTTTACCAGTTCAGGAGGCAAGCTGTTATGAGGACAACCTGTCTTACTGTTGACAACTGAGGCAAAGCAAGTGTTAAATACCTCAGACTTTTCTTCACCTTCAGTAACTATATTCCCCTCCACATCCAATAAAGAATGGACATTTTACTTGCCCCTCTTTTTGCCATTAATGTATTTATAGAAATATATTTTATTATCCTTTACAGAAGTGGCCGGGTTAAATTCTAATTGAGCTTTTGCCTCTCATTTTTTTGTGCATGATCTAATGACATCCTTAAACACTATCAGAGTTGCCTGCACTCATTCTGACACCTAAATGATCTTTGTACTTTATTCAATCCAACTCTGTAGCACATCCATTTAAACCTCATGAAGATAATCACTGCTTGGAATATGAAGGAGTTAATAAGCTACAGCTATGTTGCATTAAATTGACTTTCCCACTGCATACATGTGGTATTTTAAGAGAGACTACAGCAATTTATTTTTGGACAGGATTTCAGGATCCTTTATGCAGTGCTTGGATTAGATCTCTGTAATGTGCTGCACATGGGATACCCATTTTTTGGTCATTCAAGTTCTCAGTCAGCTTTAGTGTGCAGCTGCCAGTACAGGCACTGAAATCCATGAGAAGCAGGCATTTTAACATGGCATTCTCTGTGCTGACTAAGCATGCTTAGTAGATAAAAAGTACATGGGGCAAAACAGCTTCCTGTGTCATTCAAATAAAGCCTATTCTAGACACTCATGTCAGAGGATACAATGCATAAAATACCAAGACCATCTGAGGAGTCAGATTGGTATTCCTCCACCTGAATTTACTACTCAGTTAAAGAAATCAACTGTACTCATCAGAGTTTGTTGGGACATGGTATTAAACAGAGGCTTTTATGAGAAGGGTGAGGTGACGGTCTCTGACCTCTTAAGAGATCAAATATAATTTCTGTGAGATAAAGTGATCTGTACAGTCCAATCTTTGGCAAAGAACAATGCCACCCTAAAAGTAGCTAAATGTAACCTGACAACTTCATTAAGGTGGCAGGTATATTCTCAGCAAAAGAAAGACTGTTTAAATCAAACACACATATTAAAAAAAATCTTCGGGAAATTAAAGCAGGTAAAGAAGACAGCAACTTTAGGAAAACTGACAATTAAACGATTATAAAAAAGCAGAACAATAGTTGTTCAGTCTTTATGAAGTAGTGTTAAAGCTGTTCAAGTGCAAAACTAGCCTTCCTGAAGATTCTATGGGAAAGTTGTATTCGTATCAAATATTTTAATTTTCTCTCCAAACTGCTGAATTATAATGAAACCATAAAACACAACTATCAGAATTCTCACCCATAATTAGAATATGAGGATCAGATTAATTTTTTTACCTATTTTTGCCCACCCACAGAAGCAGTCCAAATACTCTTTCTTTTACAATTGTGATAAGCAAAAGGGTTTAATTTCAGAGCAATAAGACTGCTTAAGTTGCTTATTGTTCTCTGGAGGACAAAAAGTTTCAAGTGTCTATGTAAAGCAGTGAATATTATTCCAACAATAATAAGAAAACTTAGCAAGATAAAGTTTAGAATTAAAGAACAGGATCACAAATTGGTGATCCAGCTGAAAAGAAGCAGTACTCAAGAATTTGCTCTCCTTCACGTTGTATTGGAGTCAAGATTGTAATGAAAATGTTTATTGATTTTAGATGTTGTCTAAATGCTTAATTGTAAACAACATATATATATGTATGTATATATATATTGCAAAGATAATAAAAAGGATGCATGATACACTAATGTGGATATTTCCCTTATGTCCATTCCCACAGAATTTATCATTATGCAAGATACCACAGCCCAGTTTTGTCAAAAGACAACCAGATTGCTGTCCAGTCTCACTCCAGTCTCACTGTGCCAAATCTAAAAACTGTTAAATGCAGTCTGATTTAGAAGATCTTTTTTTGCTATCAATAAGGAGGATTTGGGCACAGAATTTCTGATTGATTGCACCAGTTTAACTCAGTTAGCAGCTAAATAAACAACATTATAGTTTTAAGTTTTCCATAATTAGAAAAGTACACCGCAAAACATGATTCAGCTCCTAGATTAAATAAGTTTTTCAGCAGAAAAATTTCTTCTCTTGCTTCTTAAATGACACTCTCTAAACTTCATAATAAAAGGTATATCTTTGTGCATCTATTAACACTGTTTTCTTTGTCCTTCTGAAATAAACAATGCCTGGACCAACGATTGGAATTATGAGACTTTATGAATACTACCACTTACAAGCAAGGTCCCAACTAGACATACATGACTCAGTTATATGAATTGTAGCCTCCTGTTTAGGTCTCCAAGAAATGTCTCCTGGTATTCCATTATTTTCATTGGAAAAGGCCTTTTTTTTTTTTTTTGAAGAATATCATCTAGAGTCTTTCTTTCCTCTTATGATATGGAAAACTTTTTGCAATCCAAATTTGCTCTAAACAGAATTCTAATTTTCCTTGGCTATTATCATTGTCATGGATATACCTAAATCTGACTTTAGTAGTTCTTTATTCACAAAAATTATTTTTATGAAGGCTGCATCATATTAATTTCACTATAAAATAGAATCCCATTGCCTGAAATATTTCAGTTTTATGACTCATTAAAAGAATTCTGAAGGCATTTGTGTATTACACTACCAGTTTGCTTGCAAATTTCTGGGAAAGAATCAAAAGTTTAGTATTACTAGGTACATGTAAGAGAATAGTGAAAGAAGATGAAGACTACAGAATGTAACTAAAACGTAAATTTCTACATGTCACTTATGAGTGATAATATACTGGATGTGTTTTAAAGAGACAGCTATGAACCTACTTTGTTTAGTTTTTTTAAATCATTCAAATACATATACCATTTTCAGAGGTATAAATTAATTAAAAATATCTGAAATGAAAGCAGAGAATTTTACAAAAGTAATTATTGCAACTAAAGGAATAATCTTGGCTGTGTTTACTGGGAGTGTGAGCTTCTTAATTACCAAAGAAACTGCAATAAGATTAACAGATGATAGAATCAATTTTGAATATTCATTGTGGCTTTTATGGGTTTTTTGAGACAACCAAAACTTTTAATGGTATATGAATTTAAAATATTAAAGTTAAATAAATGTTAAATACAACAAAACATAATAGAATAACACAAAAAGGTTCCAAACTTATTTAAATATTTTCATCAATATTTTCAGGAGCAGAAAATAGATTTATTGCTTGTTTAATGTCAGTAGTGAAATGTCATCTTTTGAAAATAGAAGTGGTTGAAGTAGTATTGTTATACAACAACCCAATAATAACAGTATTAAGCCAACATTCACAGGCTGTGTTTTCAGTTATTCTCTATCTTAGCCATAGGATATATCTTGTGTCATATTATTAAGAAACTGGTGACCAAGTGGACTATAATTAGATTTTATACACCTGATTCCATTGTGATCACTGTGAGCTTTTAAGTATTGCTGCCTCTTGCAGATTTCTTATGTGTTGCAATGCGGGTCTACATCACCTTGTGTCTTGCAGAAAAGTTTTCTCTTTCTTATAAATATTTTATAAGAAAATACCAGGGCAGGTGTAAATGCCAACATTAAAGAGATGACACTGAGGGAGTAGCTCCAAAACAGGAAAGCTTTGCAAACGTAAATGAGTAGAGATTTCAGTAATATTTTTTCCATTTT
>WEIU01015748.1:5638-20299 GCA_013389925.1 Aegithalos caudatus
AGGAGTTGAATTAAAGGATCCTTAATTGAGCAGCCTCAGTCAGCTCATTTCATATGAGAGAAGGTGCTGAAATTTTGAATGCTTGGGAAAATGTACAAACATGACAGGTCAGTTAATAAATAATAAACAAAAAAGAGGTCCTGATATACCATGAATGAATCCATGCATTTTCATCACAGCAATAGCCTGGTTCAGATAGAAATGTTACCAGCTCTGATCTTAACGTGAGAAAGCCTAATACAGAATAAACTCATTTACAATAGGAGGCTCTGGAGTCTCCTTTAAAATAACCACCCGAATTTTTAACACAATACACAGTATTTGTCCTCTGGATCCTATGACAACTGAAGCCTGTAGAAATACTACAGCTTTAGAGGAGCAAAAATACAAAACCAACCAAAAGTACAGTATATTTGTCGAGTGTACCACTAGTGAACATGTAGTCAACTATAGAGAGCTGTAACTTCCTTCTGGATGTTGTAGCTTTATATAAATGTATCTCACATTAATCTTATTTTATTTTACTGCTCACAATTAGGAAATTTGCAGCCTTAAACAAGTGAAATTAAAACCATGGGTGATTTCTTAATTGTGCAACTCCTAAGTACCCAATTAGCCTCGCTCTTCTTTTCCCTAACAACAATGTAATACTGTACTAATGAAAAACAGGGCTTCTTTATTTGCTATGGCCTTGGGGTCAATTATCAATTTATCATTGTGTCCTGCAGATTTAAAATAAAATAGTCTGTGCAGTGTAACCATTGTACAAAATTGACATTAAGTAGATTCTGCAAGTATGGACTTAATAAAAAATACAAAGAGTGCTGCCTAAAAGGGTTTTACTCCTATAAATTCTATTAGGTTGCCTTTAATATAGGACAGTAGGAAACTGCAAAACTAATTTAAAGGTTTTTTGGGTTTTTTTTTTTTTTTCTTTTACCATCTTTGTATATTCTGTATGACAATAATCAAGAGCTAAATTAAAAATAGCTTCTATTGTGTTTTGAAGATCTGTTATGGTTGCAAACTTTGATTTGGTAATAAAACTGTTGCTAGTGCTCTTAACAAATGAAGAATTTAGAGTCTTTATTGTATAACTGTCAAATACTGATATAAATTAATGAATTCATAAGTCAATGAAAAATACTTAGATATGTGAAGCATTAAAAACTTTGTATTTAATTTAGACAACCAGAAAATAATTAATTGGAAATCAAAGTTTATCATTTAAGCATACACCTTGTTAGATTATTCATTTTTTGCTTACTGAAAAAGCTCTATCCCTCTAAGTTCCAGAATTACCCTTTCTTTGTTCAACTCTGTTCTAGGAAGATGAATGGACATATGAATGACTTGGAAAAAGCAAGTAAAAAATTTGGTATGTTCCTTGATCCTATCACTTTGGTTCCTCTTTCACAAAGACTTTTCCCAAAAAATATGTTTCAGTCATTTTGGCCAATGCTGAACATTTGTGGGAGTTCTCTCTTAACCATTACATCAAATCTGAGGTCCTATAATTCAGCATCTAGGTTATTGATATGCATTTTCATCCAGAATTTTTCTCATCTTTGCTTGCTCTGGGAAGAAGAATGTAATTTTTGGGTTCCTAAATCTTAGGACAACTCTTATTTCCCTCTTGTTTCCCAAAAGCCCAGCAAAACATGGTCATCATCTTTGAGAAGATAAGCTCTATGATGTTTGGCTCAAGATCGAACCTTTAGACCTGACTCCACCAGAAACTTCCCTCTGTCCTTTTCCATTATTGACAAACCACTGCCATACAATCCAACTTTTCTTTACCACTTGAATTAAATACTCAGGTAGTCATGTACAGATAGCTGTTGTGGTATCACTCCAGCTTTGCCATCAGTGTGGTTGTCACTGCATCTCTCCAGTGCACCCTGAACCACACACTGGTGACAGCGTTTTTTGTGTGAGAGTTGGGGCTACTCTCCCAACTCTGTCATAGTTGTAGATCTATGTGGTAATGCTCATTAGAAAGTAATAGAACATTGTCACGCCTTTCTTTTCCTCTTTCCTATTTTTAATCTTGAAGCCAACTTTAATTAATCCTGCTTTCCTCCTACTCTCCTGGGACTTTTTCCCCCATTATGCTATGGCTAACTCTGAATAAACTCAACAGCAGCCACACATGTACAAGGAGTTGATGGAAGACAGACAATGCTGAGGAATAGTTTTTCACACCAGACAGGTTTTCCCACCATGCTCTCATAGATCTAGTTCAAGCCTCTTGTGGCAACAAGAGCTTGATGTGTATATCAATATTTTCATTCCTGAAACTAAACCAGCAAATATCACAAGAGGAGAGTAATTTTTCAACTGGCGCCTTCTTCTGTGGCAGCACACAGGGTGGCACGACTGAGATACAGACTGTTTAATTGATTAGTGCACTTGAGAGAGGGCTGGGTATGGTCCAGTACAGATCATTCTAAACATTGATAAATTACCACCTTTGTGTGAAACGGCTGAGGTGGGACCACTGCCCTTTGACAAACCAGAAAATGAAATGATTACTATTGGATTCTATTGACTTGTCTGGTTACAGCAGTTGTGCTTCTTCCCAAAGGTTAATTGGACTTGAACTCAAGAAATTAAGGGGTCAGCTAAGGTCACAGTGACAGCAGGCAAACTTTTAACTTAGCACTAATAATATTTGTCAGGGAAAGGACATGCTGGAGTTCTTTAGCCATGACTGCTCAGGGACTCACTATAAAAAATATTTTTCTACATTATTATAGAAGATGTAGATCTATGTGGTAATGCTCATTAGCATTCTAATTTTCATCGGATACTATCACTCAAAGATCAATACTATGACTCTAGGCTCAAGAAAATTGAGCCGATATTTCACAATTATATCATTGGGGATCACAAAAAATTATTTTAGGGATGATTAGAAATTCAATGTAAAATGGTCTGGAAAAAAAAATCTGAGTATAGTGTCTGCAGAAAAATTCTAAAACTCTTTAGTCTGAGAATTCTTAACTTTGTTATTGTCCTGATTTTTTGTGTTGATTCTTTCGTTTGTTTAAGTGCATACGAAGAGTAATTATAAAAATTCACTAGTATTTGGTTAGGTAAAAAACTCCAAAACGTAACAACCCCTCACGAGTGAGGAGAGGATTGATCTCTACATTATGTAAGGAGGAAATAGCCCCAAAACATCTTCACTATCTTCTTCTAGTTGTTGTAAAGATTGGGCCGACCACATGCTCTTTCACATTCTTGAAAGACCTCAGCAGGTTGGAGAAATGGGCAAATAATCTGAATCTCTGTTGAATTTGAAATTCAACAGGGGCAAGTGCAGGGTCCTGCACATGGAGAGGAAGAACCCCAGGCACCAGCACAGGCTGGGTCTGACTTGCTGCAGAGAAAAACCTGGGGGTCCTGGTGGACAACAAGCTGTCCATTAGCCAGCAGCATGTCACTGGGGACAAAAATCCCTGAGATGAATCAGGAAGAGCATTGCCTATAGGCTGAGGGAGGTTATCCTGCTTCTCTACTCAGGCCTAGTGAGACACATCTGGAAAACTGTACCCAATCCAGGGCTCTCCAGTATGAGACACATGGAACTGCTGGAGCAGGTCCAGGGGAAGGTGACAAAGATGACCAAGGGACTGGAGGGTCTCTATCATGGGGACAGGCTGAGAGAGCTGGGCCTGTTAAGCCTCGAGAAAAGGCCACTGAGAAGGGGCACCATCTACGTCTCTAAGCATCTGAAGGGATGGAACAAATTCTGTCATTCTGTGATAATTTCAAAGTTTTGAAATAATAATATTATTAATATATAATTCCACATTGATATGTCTCACTCTCTGTGTATATAAATGGTATGGATATATGCATATATAGAGAGATACACTTCCTTTTCAAAAGACACTATGCACTTTTTATATTTCAAGATAATTAAGCATTAATACTATTTAGTGAAAAGTCAGAATTAAACTCAGATGTGATAAGCATTAAATTTAGTTTATCAGATTAATGGCCCAGATAATTTACTTGATCAGATTTATCCTTAGTACAAACAGAAGAGAGTATAACTCAGTTTTCTGGTCTTCCCATGCTGGAATATGTTAACTGGAATACCTTAAAGATTTTTCTGGTGTTTCCATGCTGGAATATGTTAGCTGGAATATTTTTAAAACTTTTTTCTTGTATATGTGTTACACATGGCTCTAGAACATCATTGTAGATTCAGCTGATTTAGGAAGTGGAAGAAAGATTATGATTGCAACAATAAGTGAGTATGCTTACTGTCAGAGAAAAACTTATGATGATGTGCTTGAATACAGATATTATTGCTTTTATTTATGTGGGTTTTATAAGTGACAAGACATGAAATTATATTCTAGATCTTAGATTTGTACACTGGTGGTGGCTGCTTTGCTACTGATTATGAACAACTTTTCTAGAAATGTGGATTCATGAGAATAATTAGAGTATTAATTAATACCTGTCCCTTACTAACTTACTGCAAAATGTAAGGAAATTTGTTTTCAATTAGTGGTTTTAAAGGCTTTTCAACAAATATTTTTCATATGTGAGAAATTAAGGACCTATAAAACAAGCAGGGACAATCAAGCCCAAAGACTTTACATGAACTTTAGACTAAAGTCTAAAGGTTAGAGAGGCAGCTGCAGGTTCCTCCTATACCTGAACTTTAATCGATCAAGTGCAGACCAAAGGATACCATCTGATTTGGTGAGAAGACCTGCATGTCAAAATTAAGTGTGTATCTACTTCTTTGAGTAAAAAGGCATGCTGCATGCAGGAAATACAAAAGCAGTGATAGGTGGAACAAGAGAAAAATTTTACACATTCTGAGACACACTCATCTAGGAGCATTCAATAATCCCAGGGGGAAAAAAATTAATAAACAAAAAATTCCACATTAGCTGCTATGCTCATAGACCACAACAGGATCAGCTTCAGCATGGACAAATGAGCCTAAACAAATAATTTGCATAGAAAGTGTTGATATACTTTTTCTGCATTGATACAAAGCTAACCAATTATCAGAAAATAACATACAAAAATAGTTCTACTCAGTGGACTTTGATTAATCCTCTGGGTTTTAATCTACAATTTCATATGACATTCTGAATTAGAAAACTTGATACAGGGAATTCAATCTAAAAAAGTCTTTTTAACTGGATATATATTGGAGGAGGGAGTTTTTACTTGTATTATATGAAATATATTGTCAGAAATCATAAAGGGGGATACATTCTGAAGATTCTGTGGTCTTGAATTTTGCTGTTCATATTTATGCACTTCTTTTTTAAAAATGAGGCCTTTTTGAGCATATGGAATAATGTAAAACTTTCAGCACCTAGTTTTTGCCCGTTTTGGATGTCAGGAGGCAGAAATTAATTTCTTTAAAGAAGCATACAAAACACTAATCCATCAGGGATCCTTGCTGCTCTGAATGAAGTTTTAAAGGTATTCTCTTTCCAATATTTATGATGAGATGCCCTATACAGTTCAGTTTCATTTCTAAAGTGGGAAATAGAAACATATCTCTTTTTTATTTCCAATTAGATTATTCACATAAGAAGATGCCAAACATCAAGAGAAAGAGTGGACAAGATACAGCCTTTTGCTATCTCCACACGGCAACGTTAAATTTGACAAAAAATGTAAAGGTTGTTAGTACTTCGGTTCCTGACTTATAACCTTGGTTTCTCTGTTTTTAGAGAAAAATCAGGTTATGACTACTCAGTGGAAAAGTTACAAAAATATTCTTATTATATCACATTGCCTCTGGGTCAGCACTTAATGCAATTTACCTTTAGAAAGAAGTAGAGTTCCTTTAACCTAATTTTGTATTTGGGAAGAGCAGTAAAACAAACCTTTTGGAACTGGTGCATTAAAGAGTGGAGGAAAGTAGAGGAGTAGCAAAGAGAACAAATAGTATGTTTCTTCCAGTCAGACAGATTAGGAAATTTTACTGTATTTGTTGAGCACTAGATAAGGAGAAACTTAGCATCTTCAATTAAAATAATGACTGAATGAGTTAGTTTGTATTTTAGGCACATTTTGAGTCCCTCTATTAACAGAATGCATTTTTGTCAAAGTTTTTAAGTCCTAAGACAAGAAAATTCCAAGACCTCTCAGTAGAAATGTGTTCCATTTTCTTAAAATAAATCCAAAGCCTTAACCTCATATTTTTCTGAGTAATATTTTTTCTATACAAATTTGATCGAGGCTGTAACTTGTCAATGTAAAACAGCATGTTACATCATATAAATGGCAGTTAGTGACCAAATTATGTCTCTTGATGGTATTTTGTGAGATAACATTAATTTGCATGCACATAGAAAAAAATCTACTTATATATAGTTTAAATAGTTCTGCAGCAACAACAAAAAAAATCATGGTTTTAAGCTATGTCTGTATTAAGCTATTTACAAGTCTTCTTGTAAAAGCATGCTTGAATTAAAAAGGAAGATAAAAATTATAGCAGATGGTGAGTATTCTGCTCATGTATACAATGTATTTCTCTGAGTGAAGCACTATTGCTAAAAATGAATAGCAACAAATTATGTGTGTATGTATTTACTTAATGTGACTTCTGTTATTGCCATTATTTGATTAAAAAAACAAGAGTTTTCACTGTAAAATAATTTTTCTTCAATCTTTATACAGAAGATTTTGAGCTTTTTTTTAGAAGTAACTTCCTTATTTCCATCTTTTCACTTCTACTTACTTTGCCTTGTAAATTCCTGTTACCTCATGCTTTCCTGATGATGCTCTCATCTTCAATCTCAGGTACAGAGACATGAAAACTGTGTTGTTCCTCCTAGTTTCAGTTCATCCCTACAAAATAAACTAAATGAAACTCCTTAATTGAGGACTAAGTAGGCAGAAATAAAATCTTAATCAAGATTTTAATCCTATTATTCTTGGCTTCTTTTTGGACATCTTTTTTAATTATGACTGTGCAATCAAATTACCAAGTCTCACATTTAAGTTTGTTTTCATAAATTAATTCTATTAACATTTATAAAATACAGATAGAATGCAATAATGACACATGGAAAATAAATTGATAAAGTTGCTTAAAAAAATATATACGTCAATATCTAGCTCTAACCATGGAAAATTTAGAACAAGTACAGGTATATATACCCATTGTATGCAACCTATCCATTTAAAATACTTCATGAATTATTTTTAAATCTAACACGAGATTAAATGTACTGTTGAGAGAATTAAAATGCAGTTGTGCTGCAATTTCAGCACCACAGGAAAGACAACCAGTGTGTGCCCTTGGTGGGAGAGCTTGTCCCAGCATTCTGTTCCCAGCCTAGTCACAAATTCAGTGGAAGGCTTTGGGTTTTCCTTTCCACTGAGGAGCACAAGTCTCATTGAAGCACACACAGGGGTTAGCCCTGTGTTACATCCTGGCACACAGGGAACTGCAGCAACCTTTTTGCCTTGATATGTATAGAAAATACCACTTCATTTATGTCATACACGTAAGCCAGAAAAAGAAGAAATAACTGAGTCCATTCTGATAATACTGTAGGGTTATTCTTTCATGTTGTTGAACAGATTTAATGTTTTTGGTATAATTCCCAATTCTTCCAAAAAAGACAAGAAGATGAAACCAATAATGGACTCCTTCTCTCTATAGACATATAAAAATGTATTGTTTTCCATAGTTTACTCAAGCAAAAAGACAACTCTTGCTTGAATGATTTGCTGTAGTCAAGACATTAGTGACAACTTAGGTGGTAACCTTAACAGGACTAAAAATATTCTTATAGGTGAATTTCAATCAGCCTGATAAAGCATATGCAGTTGTATAATTTGTCTTCTTTCTAATTTCTTTGCTGGTTTAGTTGGATAGTTTCCCTCTCTACCTACAGCTAAAATTCAGTATTTGGAGCAGTTATTTTTATACAGCGCAGTAAATATTTTAGTGCCCTTGCATAACATCCATCTGAATGAGTTATTTCTGATCAGGTTTAAAATGTAAAAGCATTTCAGGCTGAATTTTTTAAAAGTCTCTAGATGCTAGATGTATGTGCCATGCATAATGTTACTGAACTCCAGCCTGAAGTGGGGCTTCTTATGAGCCAGTGCAATGCTAAAATTGAAGGAAAACCCACAAGTATGGATGCATGGATTCCGACCTTGTGTTTAGGAGGTCTAGAAGGCTCCAGTGCTAGTTTGGCAATTCTTGTGTCTATGACAGTAGTTACCCCAGTGGCTGTGTGAGAAGGATAGATGGGGTCTTGAGCACTTTGGTGCTTTTCAGTGCTGCTCTGCGAGTGCTGCCTTAGAGTCTATTTGTCTGTAGGAGCATAATGTGACTGTCTGCTTCATGCTTTCTTATTTATACCTAGACCTGGCTCCAGAACTCTTTGGGAGGTAGACAGACTAGCAGTCTTTCTTGGTGTTGAATCCATCTTGTCACTCATCATGAAAATCTCTCAAAGATTATAGTCCTTGGAATTTGCTTCTTTTGCCCTGCTTGGAAGGAGAGACAGGGAACATGATTCAGTGTATATCTTCCAATGGAGTAAATTGAAATTGAACATTTTTATAAATTTTCAAACAATCTGTTATTTTCAGATTCCCATTTTCTATAATCGGAACACTTTTTGAAAACTATGTGTAGTGAATATTGGGGTTTGAGTTCATTTATATACTTGTGTTGTTTGAATATTTTACTCAGGTTGGACCAAGGTTGATCATTTTTTTTAAAGTACGGGTGATGGTACCCATATATAGATTCTTAACATTCTGAGCAAAATACTGGGAAGATTGCTAAACTCAAATGAAAGTCAGATTTTATCAATATTCAAAGTATTTTTCTGAATGGTTTAACATTTAGTAAACCCCACAAAAAATGGTTGTGTATCACTGTTCTCAAAACTTTTATGAATATCAGATCACTTGATTAAAAATCACTGTAAATTTTTGAAATCTTGGCTTAGAATAAAGGAAATACAAATTAAGTTTGCTTACTCAGGACCAAAGCCTACTCCAGTCTTTTCTTTTTAGAATAAAACCTGCTATGCAGTTTAAATTTCCCTGTTTCAACAAAACAAGTTATAGTCCTTGTGGAATAGCTATGGATAAATCAGTGGTGTTAAGCCCTTTTCTTGAGAAAGGACACTCAAACCTTGATATCATGTATATTCCTGAGTGGTACCTATAGCAAAATCTGTAGGTTTTAATCTATTTTCACCCTATTCATAGGTTTATTGCCTTTCCTGTCTTATATTAAAAGTTACAAACTATTTTTTTCCAATGGCAGTTCAGCACCCCCACGACAGTGTATTTCTTGCAGTACTGCCTGTTTCAGTGTCAGTCATACCATTCCCTCCTCAACCAGGGAGAGGCAGATAGAGCTGGCAGGAGGGGCAGGGGATGCTCCTTTTTTGCTGTCTTCCTCTAGTGCCATGTGCAATCAGATTTGTGGCATGTCACTTCAATCTGTCAGCATCCCCTTAGTGCTACTCAGTCACCCATGAGGAAATACCTTGTGTGTTGGCAGAGGATGTTCTTTAACAACACCCAGTCACTCAGTCAAGCAGGCTAAAAGGGGCAGCAGACAGCACCTTCACACCAGTGTATGCTAACTGAGCTCTCTGTCGATGTGTCTTGACCTCATAAGAAGACACAGCAAAAAGACCTGGGTGAAGAGCAGAGAAAGGCTACTCTTGCCTTGTCTGCTAAAAATGGCAACTTCCTTTACTCCACTCAGTCAGAAACAAACATCTTTAATATGTGTGTGGGTGTTCACATGAGTTTTATATATATATATAGATATAGAAAGATATATCAACAAAACTATACGCACAATTTCCTTTTTGCAGTATGGGAATGTAACCACTAGATGACACCAAGAGATAGTTCCTATAGACCTGATTTTTCATTCTTTATTCATCTGTCTGTTCAAAAGGTGACATTCTTGCTGAGATTGTAATTAAGATTACAGAGGTACGCAAATTAAGTCATCTGGCAATTATTAATAGTTACCTTACTTTAATATTATCAATTACCGTCCTAGAGTGCAAAGAGCTTAGAATTTATGATCATTTGGACAGTGGATCTCAAACATTACCTCTCCTTCCCTGCTGTGAATATCTTTAATTGTCTGCTACAGAAGCATCATTTGTATTTCCACAGCCAAGAGTCTGCTGGTGCTCCTGCAGCAAACTTTTCCTGTTGCAGTCGTTTACAATTCATGTCTGAGGATCCACAGAAGGTGAAAACTAATCAAGTCTTGCTGCAAGATTATGTATTTATAACAGATAAGAATTAACTGGTTTGCCCTACTCTGCTATTTTTTATTCTTTTGGAATAAACTAAAACCATGGAGTTTGATAACAAGAACTAAGAAATGTTTTCCCTTTCTTGAAAGAATGTAAAAATTTATGATTTGATGAATTTTTGAGATTTAGGTTTTGGTCATGGAAAAGAAAAAGCAGGTTAAAATTGTCCCTTTAGGTTATTTTATTAATAAACACACTACCAGATAAACAACAAAAATGTATAAATATCCAAGGCCAACAAGTCTGGATGGATGCTACATTATACAAAATGGTTGAAATTTCTAAGTGGTGGACAGAAATTTATTTGCATGTGTCTATGTTCATAAAAACAATATAGTATGAGTCAAGCCACCCACAAATACCAATTAGACATAGAATCTGCTTCAAAATAGAGAGAATTAGTCTGGCCGTGAAAAAATATGCAAATCTCGAGGAAACAATGGTCTTCAAAGATTTTTAGTCATTCCTACCTCCTACCCCCCATCTTCATTAACATGTCTAAGCAATAACTTTTTTACTGAAAGAAATCATTGCCTGACTTGCAACAACAACAACAACAACAACAACAACAACAACAACAACAACAACAACAACAAAGGAAGACTGAAGCAGAATAGTTTTTCTTATATGAGTGTGTTACAAATATACCCATGTGTTTCATACACTTTAATATTACTGCTCTAATAACACTGCTGCAATTCCTCACTGTGTCTATTGTGGCCATCATACAGTGATAGTAAACAAAAGTATTTATGAGGAATTTATTGGTAAACTCTACACAAATAAGCGAAAAAGGGGAACACAAGACAAAACTTCTATTGAGCCACATCCCCAGTCACTGGGTTTTTTAACAGTAATTGGTATTTTTAAGCATATTTCTGATGAGGCAATAAATTTGAATGTCATGGATGAAACCTCTCGATCACAGCCTGCCTGAGTGGTTCAAAGTGATTGCTGTCATCCCTGCTCTGTGACACACACAGTGTGAGGTGCCTCAGCATCCATCCTGTGCTTTGCCCCTGCTCCAGAGACAACTGCTTGAATTTCTGAGTGCTGGAGACAAACCTAACTACCTGGTCCAGATCAGGAACTACTGGGAGATACCTACTCTCTGTAGGTGCACAGACCTGCAGAAATCACTGTGCCAACCACACCATGCATGTAAGTGAGGTGAGAAGCCTGCCCAGGCTGACTCCTGGCAAAGGGGAAATAATAAATCAGTGAGTGTATGAAAATGAGTCATTGTGTAAAGAAAGTATAAAAGTTTTAAGGAGGTTCTGTTGTATAGGACAGAAGAAATACAGTCTTATGATAACCCAAGGAACTTGTGGATGTGATTTCTGAGAACACACAAAACCCACCATCAGCCTTCATAATACAATTAAGAAAGACTTCCTTGTCCAATGACTTTATGGAAATGTGGCTTGCACAATGTCTTCAGATTTCTCAGAATAAATTTGTGAATCCTCACAAATGCCTGTGAAATATAATTTCTATGTAATTGATATGGTGATTAGTACACGGGCTCTGCAGCTATTGGTTTGCAAGTACTTGAATAGAAAAAAAAATGACACTTTCATTCCCTTTTTATAGATAGGACAGACTTACGTGAACTTTTCTTTTTTGAGGGGTTGGTTTATTTTTTTTTCCTGAAACCACCTGGAAATACTTTCTGTAAAAAAGTCTTGGAGATCCTGCTTTACAAACAAATAGAATGCATATCATAATTGTTTGATGTTTGATTTTTATTTCACATCAGAAAAACAGATCCCATTTTTATGTGGAACAATGACAATTGTCAGTGAAAGCACCACATACTCTGTTTGACTCTGTTAAAAATCCAACTTGTTTTGCCCTCAGCAGTTTTACAGGCAGTTCAAATTGCCTCATAAAACTCTAATGGTTTTCCTCATACACAATATGTATTGTGTGACAGGCAAAGAAAACACATCTTATCACAGTTTATGCTAGGTAAAATATGCATCCAACTGGATCACTGGTCCACCTTCAACAATTTTTAATTGTAAAATAGTTCTGAACAATATACTATCAAGTAACACATATTTTTTAATTCAAACCTTTTAAATATAAAGCAATGGCATATTAATGTGTATTAAAACTTTTATGTCTTCTGTTATATTCTGTTGTATAGATGAGCAAGTTTTAACAATCTAAGAAAATATTTAGAAAATATTAACAAAATATTTTTGGTAGATTTCTTATTTCAGTAGAGAAAGGCCTTTATTTTGGGGGAGATTTACACATAAGGACCAGCATTAACAGACTTATTTATTGCGTTCAGGAGGAATGCATAGGCCATGATATTTTCTAACACCTTATAATTTATAGGAGAGATGAATAGATGAGAATTGTCCCAGAGTATCTGACTATTTTTCTTTCTAAGTATGTTAAATAAGTACTGCTATCAATAATTTAGTAGGCAAAATCTGAAAGTTATTTCTCAGAAATCAAGATATCTGCTTAGAAGTAATGAAGTTCCTTGTAGTGTTTATCATGTTTTTCTACTTCATCTACTATGTGTATTTTTCATTTTAAAGGACACTGATTTCACAGTTTCAATATTTTTGCAGAACTGTAAGGTTTAAGCATTTAAATGTTTTTAAGTCTTGAGTCTTTATTAAATTGTATCAGTTCAGTAGTTGCAACTATTAATTTTATTATCTAAAATACAAAATCCTGACATGAGAGTTGGCTCATTGGAGCGAAAAACATTTTTAGAGGTTTAGGAGCTGCAACATCTAGGATATGATTAATGAGTCTTGGACAATTGAAGTGATTTTTGTTTAGTTTTGTCTTTTAATTCTGTTAAATTGCCTTGATGTCCTGTGGAATCATTCAGTCACATCAGCTCCACCCTGTGTGGTGGGGTTGGCTGCTCCCTTTCACTGTCTAAGAAAAAAAAATACAAATACAAATATGTAGCTGCTCATACAAGATATGTAGCTCCAAAATGGACACATTGTGGTTACCCTTAGACTCAAATGTTTAATCAGATCTGACTTCCAAAAACCATATGGCATATAATATTTGGCAAAATAATATTAGATGTAGTTGTAGTATTAATGATGTTAGACATTATCATTAATAATTATTATCATCATTTTAGCTGTTGATAATCAAAGAATACAAGCAATGCAAGATTCATGGGGACAAATAATATTTTTTTTATGAGCCAGCTAACACAGTTTGAAAAAATAAACCAGGACACACAAACCTTTGACAGACCTGAAATAGAAGAAACAAACTTCAAAGGTGACCTGGGTTTATCTTGACCATATTTTGTATTAGCACCTACAGACAGGCATAGTGGAGATCCATTGTTCAAAGCACTGTACAAATAGAAAATAAGAGACAGTTCCTGCTCCACTGAGTTCACAAGCCAAACACTGAGCTGGAGAAAAGCAGGAGGGCAAACAGGCATATAAAGGTTAAGCTTTAACAGCTCAGTAACAGAGCCAGAAAGGAACTTGCATCTCCTGGTCTGCAATCTAGGCCCCAATTGCCCAGAACACATTTGAAAGGCAAATGGCAATTTGTACCTCCTCCCTCATAACCCTTAACCGTAGAAACTTACATGCTAGAAGGTCAAGACAGACCCTGTGTGTGTCAGTGCCTGGGGCCTGGTTCTGCAAATCACTAGTCTGAGCTGCAAAATTACTACCTTGCAAACTCATGGAAATTCAGCAGTGGAAATCCACTGGTGGAAACACAGCGAGCCCCATGGCAAAGAAACAATCAATGGGATGAAGCCCTTTATCTGGAGTTTCATATTTTTACTCCTTTTATAAACATATAGTTCTGAAAGGGACACTTAGCCAGAATTTTTACTCATTGATTATTAACAGCTAATTGTAAGATTAGCAATTTATGGGGACTTGATATACCAGAAAGTAGGTTAAAAATGATGTAGTGACCTAATTTCCTTTCCCCCCCATTTTTCTGATAGAAATATTTATTTATTTTTTTCCCCATTTACAGGTGCAGAATTAAAGAACATGTTCACTCACTATACTATTGGTGCACTTAAGTGAAGTGTTCCAAAGCATATAATTACCATGTAGGTTTATGGCCCTGAAGTAGATTGGGATAGTGGTGCTGCATATCCATGATTTGAAGGACATACAGTGATGATTATAGAGGCAGTACTCTACATCCATTCCAGCCCTTTTGTGTTTAGCTGGTTGCCATGGCAAATAATTGGATAGAATTTAAGCCACTTTCTTCCAAGTGGGAAATTCATAATTTTACCCTTCACATAATTTTGAACATACTTTTAAAGATTCTTAAAGTTTATGTAGGAATGGAATACAGACTTGGAAGGAAA
>WEIU01015754.1:0-13688 GCA_013389925.1 Aegithalos caudatus
AGTCTTATTTATGTGTTTAAGAAACTCTGCTTTTAAGGATGGCAGATATGATTCAGAAACCTTTCTTGAACAGCAATGTGTCAAACAGGCATTTATCATTTATGCACCAACTTTTATTCATTTTCTGCACCATTAAAAATCAACAATGAAAAGAAAAGCAAAACCCTTTGCTGTCTAAGCAAGTCTAACTAAAAAAACTCCAACTGAAACTTTATTAGTGAATAAACTTATTAATTTCTATTGAAGTAAAGCCTATCCAGGAATATACTAATTCCAGCTCTCATTAATATACCTTGACTTGTCTGATGAGAGTTAGACACATTTTATTTCTTTTAGTTCCCATGCACCTGAGCTGCCCTAGTGAGTGAACAGTGAGTGAAACTGCAGCCACTGCAAGGAATCTGGTGACACAACACTAAGTAAACATTAATCATGAAGTGGGTTCCACAGCACCAGAGCCACAGGATATTGGCTTTCCCACCAGTTTTGGGGAAAAACCCAACTCAAGTATAACTACATTTTGGCTAGTGTGATTTGCAAACTTCAGCCCATGTAAATCTGTGTTCCTTGTGACTCTTTTGTGTTTAGAACTATCTTAGCTCATTCAAAAATGAAAGTGACAGCACCATTCCCAGGACAAATTTGGGGAAAAGAGCAATGCACATATGAAAAATTTGATGGAAAAAAAAAATTATTTTATGACTGAAATGTATAGAACATTACAAGAGAGATCAGACCATAAAGAAATGTAGATCCCATACTTGGAAATTGCACAAGGCAGACACACCAACATCGTTAATTTAAGGCATGAAGACCCAATGTATGTTTTGCTGACATACTCTGCATTTGGTACCTGCATCACAGGCATCTGCCACATCTGCCAGATGTCTAAGAACTCATAAATCCATGCCCAAAGTCATAGCCCAGCAAATTACAGTAAAGTGAGAGGTTGGTAGATTAGGGGAATACTTGAAAGAACTCAAAATTTTGACCAAGCAAAGTGTTGGGGAGAAATTCATGGAGCTACCTTGGCACAACTGCCTTGATAAATCATACATGACAGACTTGGAATTGCAGTATCCCAGCCTTCACCAAGGCCCAACCTTCCTTGCTAACGAAACCATACAATAAAGTACACCCATAATTTTTCAATTTGAGTTCATCTAGCTCTATCAACAAAAAATCAGAGACTGTTAAGAGAAAGGATTCTTCTCCCAGCTCTCAGAGAGATAATCACTTCTATTTCCTTACAATAAATTCTTTTTGTGAAATGAATATTATTTCAAAGAACACAAAACTGACAATTGAAAGCTCCCATCAATGCCCACAGGATGTCATACATCTCCCTTTCAGGAAATTAAAGCAGTAACAAGAGCAGGCAGAGACAGTAAAATGATGATAAAAATGTATTATGATTAAATTATTTTACAATAAAACTAAAAGGAATTTAAAAACAAAGTCTGATTATCATCGTCATAATGCCTGTTGAATGGCTTGAATACAAAATCATTTCAAGATGAGGACTAAACTAGCTGCAAACAACATTCAAGTCAGATCTTTTCCTCTCCCCTTCTTCAGATGTCATGCCATCATGATCAGCTTAAAAAGTCCCATACAACTCAAAATAGCACCTGCAAGCAGAAGGAATCTCTTCTGAACACAGTACCTTCTGTAAACGTGCTCTTCCAACAAAAACGTTGTTCAAACGGTGGTCAGATCTTCTCCCCCCACTCTGCACTCAATCTTTCTACAAAGCATAAAATAGCCATTTGCTAAGAAACCAATAGATAAAGACAAATCAATCACAGAGAAAAATGTTTCTATCTTTCTTTAAGAAACCAAAGCAGAAATGCATTATTAAAGCCTAACTATAACAAAAGAATACATGATTTATTCACAACCTAGACTCTGTTTCAAAAGACAATTTTAATCACATATCTTTATTCTGATTTTTGTTTTTAGGGGATTTTTTTTCCATTGCCTTGGTAAATATATGTTAACTGTGTGTTGGTTTTGCATGGCCTGGTTTTCAGTAGTGGGGGTGGGGACCAGTGTCATCATAGCTTTTGGACCAGCTTTCTTTTTTGAATCCTCTAAAAAACTACATTCTTTGAGAGACAAAAAAAAAATTGATTTGCTTTCACCAATAAATTTCTAAAATCAATCAGAATGTGAACTAGAGTTCGACAGAAGAATAGACTGCAACTGTAAACAACTGGTGAAGTTTATTCAATATCATGACCATGACATTAAGAATATTTTTTTCTCTTCCAAGAAATGACAGTACTAACAACAAAATGTACCAAATTTGTACCTGCATAATATTTAACAAAAAAACCTCAATTTGTCCAGCAGTGTCCCCTTGAAGGATGATAAAAAAAATTTCTTATCAGGCTTTACATTTTGCATTAAAATAGTCTATTTCACAAACACATTACTGAGAATCCCAATCTGTGAATTTTAAAATCTCACATCTCAATAAATATCCTAGTTTTCATCATTGTTCCATACCCATAACAACTTCAAACAGACTATATAGGAGCATCTCATTGCTTTTGTACATTTATGGATTTATCAGGTGTGTGATCTTAAATATCTACATAAACATCCATCTGCTTTGGTTTAGATTTGTAGTAGTGGTTGTTCTTTTCACGCTATTACTGGTGTGTGACTGGTGTGTTTGTTGCGTTAAGCTTTGCAAATCTCAGTCTGACAGAACTAAAGCAGCTCATTTTGTCAGAAAGTAGTTCAGAGACAAGAGTTCTCATAACTATGTAAAATAAGACTAATAGTGGTACCAAAAGTCTCACACAAAAAATGAAGCCGATGAGCAATGTCATGCTTCTTCATGCTGCTGAGAAATAAATATGGGAGATATTTATGGTTTTATATCAAGACTGCTGTTTTACAGACACTGTACAAGTGCGTTGAAAGCACAACAGTACCCAGAGTCCTAGAAACTAACACCAAAATGTGTGGGGCACCCATGGCTTCCTCTGAGGTGATGTCCACATTCACCATTGATTTGAATGAACATTACATGTACTTGAGCTACACAGGAGAGAGAAAAAAGACTGCCAAGTGAGATTAAAGGCTATAGCAGGTTTCTGTAAATTAAAAACCAAAAAAACCAAAACCAAAACCATTCAAGAAATAATAGAAAAATAACAATAGAAAAAAAACAAAAGGAAGCAAAAACCACAGAAACCCAAACAAACAAGAAACCACACATACAAAAAAAACCCAAACACAAATCACTGAAAATAAACCAACCAACCAACCAACCAAGTAATGAAACAAACAAAATGCCAGTTTTTATTAGCTCTATGAACAGTTTGAAAGGATTGATAGAATCCACCTTCAAAACATGGAAAATACTGCTACTATAAATATTCATACATGCAATAAATATAATAAATAAGAGAAATGGAAAAAATCATCAATTACCTTACCATTAGCATACCATTACCTCTAATATTTATTTGCCTAAACATTGAAAAAAAAAACTATTTGCATATCAAGCATTGGGTTTTAAATGACAGTAATTAAAATAATAATGTAATTCAGACTGATGAAAGATCAGTTCTTTACGAGATGTATTCAAGATATTTATTCTGATATTTCCCTTGTCCCTTGTTTGTTATTTTTGTGTTTGAATTATACTGACAGATGTTTACACTTCCCCTCCTTTTCCTTTCCTCATTCTGTTTATGTGGACTGTTGGTAGTAATTTTTAGCTGTTTAAATGAACACTTATGATCAAAGAGAGACTTTCATACTGACTGTAATTCATCCTCTTTCTACACGCTCCTAAATTATTCCTTTCAGAGATAATACTTATCCCTGGCTCACTTTTTAGGAAGGGTGCAGCATAGACCCCAGTTTACCCAGTTTCTGCATATAAACAATGAGAAATTGACTATTGGAACACAGCAATGTTTCTTGTAGTTAAGGTTGCCACAATATGAGGCGGAAGGGACCTACAAGGATTATCAAGTCCTATCCCTGGCCTTGCACAGGACAACGGCAAAAGTCACACCATGTGCCCGAGAGCACTGTCCAAATGTCTTGAGCTCTGTCAGGCTGCTGCTGTGACCTCTGCCCTGGGGAGTCTTTTCCAGTGTCTGGATGTAGGCTAAAGCAAAACCAAAAGAAAAAGTCAGTAAATAAGCAGTTAAGATTCAAGTAAAATATAGAATATAAATACTTGTTTGATATATTTAATGGATAAATATATAATCAGATGGCACTAGATAGAAAAAAAACCAGGACTGTAAAGCTATTTTATCCTTGGTAGTTGCCAGTATCAGGAAGGTATAGCAAACAACACAAAGGAAGTCAAACATTCCTCTTCTGGTAAATTCATTGCTGTACCTCTTAACAAATCAAATGCAATCTGAAAATTCCTGACTGTTAACACGAATATATAATATCAATATGTTATAATACTGCACCCACCAACCTACAAATCTGTACTGTCCAAATAATCCTCCTGCACAAAAATTATTTGTGGTATATTTTTTGAACAAGTCCCTTGCCTGAGGATAAACTGAGCAATAATCATAAAAGAGAGGAAAGCATACATAGATTCAACACCAAAGAGTGAGAAAAAAAAGCAGAATAGAAGCATGTTGTTGTTTTAAAGCAGATGCACTGAAGGGGGTATTATTTTATTAATGGTGCCCTCACTGACATTATTCTGGTGTTATTTGAACAAACTGCCTTCTATTGTAATCTATAGTGACACAAAGCTCTGCAAGATACAGGATGCTTTGAACAATTCCCACTTTAGATTACGACTAGAAATTGCATGTATAAAGCTGAATTTACATGTTGAATGCAAATCTTTGAGACTGAACTGGCATATCAAACTGGTGCAGCTGTACACAATTAGAGCAAAATGTGGCTGCTGTTTCAAAGAGCCTTTCTTTTGTTGTAGTGTATATTGTTGTTCATTTGTTTGGAAATACATCACTCATCTCCAACACGTAGGACTATTTGTGAATTAGGAGCTGTTATTTCAAAAGGATTTCATAATCATTGAAAAACTATCCTACACTCCATAGTAGGTTTTTGGGTCAAGAAATGCTATCTGGATCTAGATTTGACTCTTTTTAGAAAGTCTACCAGTAGCAATGTTTTTTGGGGTTAGGGTTTTTTGTTTTGTTTTTCAAATCGTATCTTTTCATGGTCAAAGCTTCCATGTAGTCCTTAACCTCACACAAAAAGCAAAATGCTCTTCTCTGTGGCTATATGATGTCTTTCTATTTCCTCATCTCAGAAGGTGTCAGCTTCACTAAGGATTCCCACTTAAATTGAGCAGGAGAGGACAGTGCAGACTGAATACAAATTTGTGCTGGAGAAGTGGAACAAGGTTAGCGAAGTGTGCAGTTGGTGAGATTGATGTTGATACCCTTCACTGCCAAGTGAAATGCCAATAATGCTTGTATAGCATTTTGTGAGGGCAATGGGAGTATTGATTCCTGAGCAATAATAAAGAATGAAGCTGCTCTCTCAGGTATAAAAATATTGGCAACTGTTACAAAGAATTGACTCATAGAGGCCTTAGTGTTGGCCTATCTCAATACAAATAATTCAGGCTTCAGAAGGATTTCAAGAGCAGCCAGGCATGGTCCTCAGGCACATTCTTTGCTATTAATTTATCTGCAGCTTTCAAAAGTGTCTCTGTCTATCAGCCAATTGGTTTTTGAGGTGCAGGGACAAAAATAGATTTCTGAAGGCTTGTTGGGAGACAGTATGAAAAGCCAGCTAAGCCATGAATTTTTAACATATAAAATTAAAAAAAAAAAAAAAAAAAAAAAAAAAAAAAAAAAAAAAAAGTTGCATTCCTTTCTTACCATTTTTATGAGGAAAAGCAGAACATATGGTTTCCCTGTACTCCATAAATAAATTTAACATGTATTTTATTGGGAGCTGAGATTTCTAAGGTTAGTATTTTTATTACATTGCTTAAAATAGCTTTATTCACTGAAAGAAGTGTAAAGCTCCCAGAACATGAAGCTATTAAAAGCTATAGTACATCTTATACATTCCCTAACAACTTGCAGTATGCTGTCTGTGCTTAAACATGAGTACTAAGTATGTCCTGAAAAATTCTACAGATTAGCTGCCTTTTGTGGTGTTGAAAAGCAAACACCTTTAAATGATTTCTCACTTTTAGAACTGTGCAGCATGTCTGTTCACTCTGTTAACTAATGGAATTCTGCTCCATCATCAACTATCAAAAATATAACAGAAATGGAAGAACTGGGAGTATGTCAACACTTATTACAAAAGCAGTGATGAAATCCACACAGTGGCATATAATTAGCTGTATTTCATAGGCAAATGCCTCACCCATGCTTAATGTAATAATAAACATTTGACAGAACAGCTGCTGACGTGAACAATCAGTTTTCATTCAATGGCTATTAAATACCAAAATCTGTCATTATTATCTATTGTTTTTTCTTTAGCAGTAGATTTCTCACACTAAAGTTAGAGGCTTAATAATTTTTAATCAAGAAAACTATCAAAAAAGGGCAAATAAAATCACAAATAGTTCCCTAAAATAAAAGACATTAATGAAGAATTCTAATTACTGGACTCACCGATTCCAAGTAATCAACATTTAAACCCCACTTGAGCATGTCTGTTGTAAAATAGACATCTCAAACCATTGTGAAGTAACTTATTTTGCCACAATTTCCCCACTGGAATGAAATATATTGACTGTAAGGCTTTCATCCTGGTTGTACTCTTCCTGATTCAAACACATAATGAATTTCTCAGTCTTATGGGCTCAGAAACCTTTACAACAATTTCATCTCTGTCTTCCAAATCTGCAGGGAAAACTCTTGGTCTCTGAATAAATGAACAACCAAATGGGAAAATCATGTGATTTGAAACAGAAGAACAGGTGGCCAGTACCGAGTCCAAGCTAAATGAAAACAGGAAATGCACAATATGGGTGGTGGAGAACCACAGGAGAAATTGCCAGCAGACATGATTACTGAACTATTAACACCTTTGGATGCTTACATATTAAAAAACCCAATAGAGTTATGCATAGTTGAAAAATATTTGAAAGTTATTTTCAAGTAGAAAAGGAGCTATTAGATCGGAACCATACGAAAGAAAGAATATTAAGGAAACTTGATTCAATGAAACAATTTTAAATTCCTTACAGAATTTACCTCAACAGACCCTTTTCTATGCTTTTGTAGACATCCATTCCATCTATTGTGTCAATAAAGGAGCACAGCCAAAGGAAGCCACAGCTTTTGTCATCTGGAAGAAAAGTGATAGACTTCTACAAGTGATAGGCTTTGGCACTCATAACCCCGATCCATTTCTCACTTTACCAAGCCAAAAACTGGATGAGAAATTATTTATTTTTTAATGGTTTGTTGCATATAAGATAGTTGTCTCTTTTTTCAAACCCCATCCAAAGTTGGTCAAATAATCTCTTTATTTCCTTATATATATTAAATAATGCTTTTGACATAAACTCACTTTTGCTAAGAGAGTGAGGCACCAAAGTGATCCCTCTCAGACATAAAGAATCTCATATCATCCTAGTGAAAGAAATTTGTATATGCATATATATTCACCTGATCATACAAGGTGAATGATCACCATGTATGATGGTGATACCTTCTCTTTTATGTATCTTCTCTCTCCTTCACTCCCATACGTAAAAATCTTCCCCATTACCTAGATTATGAGGAACTTATAATGTAGATTTCCTTTATATTTTGCAAGTAAATAGGAATTAAATATCTAGTACCTGTCATTACTTTTGACTACTTAATATTGCCACCCAAAATCCGCAGCAATGTTTGTTCTTTATTATCCTGTTATTTTTGTGTAAAGAAAATGCACTAGAGTAAGAAATTATTCTTCCAGTTGTACTTTGTTTTGTCTCTATTGACATAAATTTTCACCTGCCATCATGTTTATTAATCTATTAAGTCATGTCTCATCTTTGGTATCATAAATCACTAGGTATCATTTGTATGTTTCCTTTCCGTTTTCCTTTTTTTAGTTGTCATAGTTATAATAAGAGATACCCGTTCCTAGAAAAGGCAAGTATGGTAAAGATTTGAAAAGATAGGTTGTATATGCTTAGTGATATGACCTGCTTCTTCATGGTTTCTTTAGAAAAGATCAGGAAGTGCTCTTTCCTGTGACATTCAGTTTCTCAAAAAGGGACTTTCAGAGCCTTTGGTTCAAGCTTGCAGATGGAAATGTAGTACAGAAGAAAAACAAGAGTAAAATGAAGATTAATTTCCATGTGTGTGATAAGTGCTGAGAGCACTGCAGGACCTGTCTGGTAAAAATCCATTGCGTCAGAGCTGGGGAAAACAGAAGACTAAGTTGACATAAAGATGCTGAGTTTTTCCCTTTGAATTCTGAAGGTTATTTCTGTTGATTAGACACTGGAGAATCATAAAAACATTAAATATCAAAAGTGCCTCGGTTGTGCTATTAGGTCTTGAGTTTTAACCCTGTTGTCATGTTTTCTTCCTTTACTTGCCAAGGTTAGACTTTAGTTTCTCAATCACAACCTAGATGAGATCTCAGTGCATTCACCAACACTAGTATTTTTTTCTCCTTTTACCCATGTCTTTCAAACCCTCTGTCTAGTGACTGTAGACAAACCAGAAGGAGGGAAGAAAAATTGTTTCAAATTGTTGCTTGTTTTTTTAATATGTCAACTTCTATTCTGCAATAAAGGGCAGATTCCCTTCTGCAATTTTTTGAACAAAGCAATTGGTGATGGATTGAAGATATTTAAACTCCAGCTATAAATTCACTTATAAAGTGAATTTAAGTTATCTTGAGAGGTATTAGACTGAATGCCCCAGAGACTGAACCCATTGACTTATTCACAGGACTTCTACTGTGAAATATGAAATAGTGTAAGTTGTCCCACTAGAGTGCTCCAAGCCTGACCTGCCACAATGACCTGTGAGTGGAGAGATTAGTTCAGCTTTTATGTTTCATTTAGCAAAGCACTGCTTTCACTCTTTAATCAATGGCAAAACCTCTGCTGAATTCAATGAAGGTTTGATCAGATCTTTGTCCTGTAAGAAAGACGCTATTACCACTGAACAAGCCACAGACACAAAAGATCAGGAAGAGAAGATAAAATGTTTATGGGCACATGCAGCAAATGTGGTAATCACACTCGTGGGCACACAGTTCTGCTCTTCCTACAAGAGTACAGGTGGCAAAGGGTCATTATCTGAGCATTTTAGACCTAATATACTTGGATTTTTTAGTCATAAATTCATGATAGAGCTTTACTTAAAATACATGCTTTGTTTTTTGTTGCCAAAAGAAGAGAAGGGAATCTTGAAGCAATATATTCTATTCTACCAAGCATGTGAATTTGGGAAAGTCAAATTTGATACACTGTCTTACTCCCATCTTTATCCATATGTGAAATGGGAGGTAATGACTGCTACCAAATTAGTGGATGAAGGTACAGATGAGGTGTCACGATCCACAAATGCAAGTGGAGGTCATGGTGGTTCATTCAGTGATCCCAAAGTACAAAAGACACAGCAAGGGGACAATAACAATTTACTCTTAACAGCAGTACACTTTTATTAGTGCATACAACTCAATATGCAATAGAGGGAGAGGGAGAGAGAGAGAGAGAGAGGGAGAGAGAGGGAGAGACGGGGGAATAGCTACCAACAGAGGAGACTAAATCCTCATGGCTATCTGCCAATAGATCCATCTTCTATTGGGAAGATCTCAAACTGGGGGTAACTTGGGGAATCTCTTTATAGTCCTTCCAAAGCAACGGGCAGTTGGCCAAAAGGTGGGGGAATCAGTGCCTTGAGGGAACAGCGTTGAGGCTGTCCAGGCAATAGGACAGAAACAGCAGGTACAGGACAAATGGTTGTAGGGACAGGATGGGACATACCAGTTCTGAGCCACATTCCACCTTAACGTGTACTTTTTCCTGCGCAGGTTCCCATGGTCCAAGCAGGCACACCTGCAGGTACACTTGACACATATCCCACCTCAGGCAGTCCAGAACTCCTGTGTTGGTGTTTCAGAGTTTTCAGTCCCAGTCCTGGGGGTTGTCAGTCATCATCCTTGGTGAAGGTCGGGAGGCAATATTGAGGGACTTTTGGAACCAACTCTTACATGAGCAAGAAAGGTAATTTGGGTTTTTACTACAAAATTTTGAGTAAGAGATATCTTCACTGCCCATGCTACCACAATTTTTGACAAAATCATATACTTGTGTAACAGACCCTCATAATACCCATTTGGAACAATAATATTCCTGCATGCAAGCCCAATAGGCTCTTTTCTCTATGGTAAAAATAAAAACATTGTAAGTGTATGGTAAGTATAAAAATATTTATATTTATTTAGCTGCCAAATACACTGATAGCTACTATATTCTACAGAAAAATTACTATTTCTAAAGAAAAATCCACCCACTGGTGGATATTCAGCTTCCCTGAGTTCTGTTGAATTTTCATTACAGCTGCTAGGATGCAGGTTCCAAGTTTTTAAGTGTGGTAATGGAAGAAATCTGGAGGTGAAAACTTTGTCAGTCACTGAAAACAGGCCCTTGAAAATAAAACTACTGCACTCTGAGAAAGGTTTCTGCTAGCATTTGAGAAAGAAAACAGGGTGACCTTCATTTCCAAGACCCAAATACCTAAAGTGTCTTCCATGGTCTACACCTTTCCACCTAAGTTTTGGTGGTCTTTTTGGTTTTGGGTTTGTTTTTTTTTGTTTGTTTGTTTTTTGTTTTTTTTTGTTTTTTTTGTTTTTTTGTTTTTTTATATTACACTATATCTTGACACTCAATAAGTTTTGAAATACTTGAAAATATAAAAGGATTATCTGATATTGTCTTATATCTCTGCTTTACTGCTTCTGTACTCTTTCACTCTTATTTTAATTACTCAGGCATTATTGTCTGCTGTTCTTCTTAATTTTGTCCTGGATTTAAATTACTTCTCCTTTCTTATATAAATGTATCAACATTCATACTTTTCTTCTGTTGAACATAGATTAGCACAGCTAGGGCTCCTATCTATATGTGGGTACTCTGCCACTTAGTTCAGCAGCAGTGGCAGGCCTTCTATACAGCTTTATATTGAACATTGGATTAATTACAATTGAAACTGAGATAACCTCAATTGAAGAGGTTTCTTTTAGTAGCTCAAACTAGTACTCTAGCTAGCCCAATGACAGCTCAAAGTAGGATTTTCAGCCCTAACTACTGATCTGACATCCACATAAAACTTTCACTGATGTGCTCTCTCTCAGACATTTAAGACAAACTCATGAACTGTTATTGAAGCTTCAGGCACACAGGGAGCACGGAGGTATCCAAAATTATGTTGAGTACAGTAAAGCTGAAGAAGAGAGACAGGAACTTCTGTCTATTTAATTATTCCCTTGTAAATATTAGATTAAAGTTCCCCAGCCAAGCACAGATATTCAAAGTTCAAATCCATAAAAACCATATTAGACTTGAGAAAATGTTTCTAGCTCTGAAATTTTGCCAAACTGCTAAAAGCGGACACATGAAGATAGAAGAACACATAGAACTTGACTGAACACCCACAGTAATCAGTGGGACACTTTCCACACATTTCAGTCAGTAACAGCTCAAGTCATCCAACACATTTCAGAGCTATTAGTATGACTTTTTTTTTCAGTCTCGCAAGTTAAGTAATATATTCAAATGCAAAACCACACCTCAATGAGAATTAAGAGGAGTGGAAAATACAGAGCTTTTGTGTAACACACATTTTTGATACTGGAGTATAGATATATCAAAACTTTTGTCTTCTAAAGAGATGAAGTGAAATTAATGTAATCATTCCCTTTTACAACATAATGCACATCAATGAAAACAAAAGAATCTTTAATAGTACAGAAGGATTTCAAGTAAACATGCTTGCATTTAAAATATGTATTATCCTCACATGACAGGGTAAAAAACTTCACAAGTTTATAAATGTGATGTGTAGGGCACTCCATGAACATATAGAAATGACCCTGTTTCAAAAATATTAGGCTAATTAGACAGTATGTATATAAGGGAGTGGGAGGGAGGAGAGTGAATTGGTGAAATCATTGGAAAAAAAGGATAAAAGCGACAATCACATTTTGTTAGGCCCATGACTCATAGTTTTTTTAACGTATAGAGACATGTTTCTACTGACTGGATGAGTAGGCCAACATTTATAATTTTCTTTTCACAAGAAAGAGTCTTCACGAGTCACTCAGAAAGAGTGTGAAGGGTTGTCAGACTGCTTCAGGAAGTGGGATGAAGACAAACAGGGCCGTATGGAAGAAGTTATGACAGCAAAGAGAGAGGAGAACATTGAGACAAGCTTGTAAGTCTTTTCTGTGGGTCAAACCGAGAACAGAAAAAGCAGGTGGAAGTATGGAAGTAAATGCGTGGGCAGAATCATACAAAACCTTGAAGTGAAATCATGGCCTTCCAAGCCAGACACCAATGGAGAAGGCATTTTGTGCTCTACCCAGTAAACCCAGGCAGCCCTTTTTCTAATCCTTTGAGCAACAACATCACCTCTGTGCAAACTTCTTTACTTAGGTTACTTCATCAGCAATGGCCAAAATTTGAGTCTGAAGCTACAGCTTTAAAATTGCACATGGTATTTGTGTCTGTAGATCCATCTATGGATTTCCAGGCTATGAAGAGTTATTGGAAGTTGATGTATTATGAAAGTGAAGGATAAAGCTTTCAAACACAAATGTGACATGAAATTTTGTTTGTGTAGCAAGAGAGAAACACAACAAGCAATGCTAGTACATTAGGGAAATGAATTAATAATTAACTGCATTTAAATGAGTTAACAGCTCTTTACAATGATGCATAATTCTAGGGAAAAAATATTACCAAAAGATCACTAACAGCTTCTAAATATGTTGGTTATTCCAGTGAAAAAACATGAATGTTTAAAAAAACCTCAGTTAGATACCTCTTAGATTATAACTGTCACATAAACATCTTGTAAATGAGTAAAAACCAGTATTCTAAAGTAAACTTCCACTCCCCAGCTGTTCCTGTTGTTAGCAAAGCAAGCAAGCTGGTTATACTACAAAATGAAAACAAAGACAAAAACAAACAAAAAACACAACCAGAAACAAATGAACAACCCTCCCAAGAATTAACTCATTACAATTTGAATATCTATTTTTTTATCAAAAATAATTGAAAATGTTACTACTTAAATGAAACAAAGGTACCACCTCTTCATTACATTTCACATATAAAATAATATTTAGACATGAGATATGGTTAAGGCATAATTCAGTCTAACAATTTTTTTCCTGTGTATGAAACAAAAGATCCAATGTAAAAACATAATTAAAGAATAAGGCAATATTATGTTCTTGTCCACATAGCTGGAAGTCCTTTTCTAGTTTGATGATACAAAACTGACAAAGACATGTATAATTAAAATAGTGATATACTTCTGTGAGGACTGCAATGACTCTGAGAGTATACAACTATGTTATGCAGAAAATTATATTAATGCATCATATTACATCTTCAACTTCAGAAACATTTTAATACCAGGAAGATAAGCAGAGTCCTATAAATTCCACTCTCACTTTTTGCTAATTATTTATGTTTCATATGCATTATATTCCCTATTTATGCATGC
>WEIU01015759.1:747-14788 GCA_013389925.1 Aegithalos caudatus
TCCTCAGGGATTACAGAAGTCTATAGTAACACACATCAAACTTCTCTATATGTGAAGGCAAACAAAAAAATCTTGCCTTCAGTTTACATATAAGAAATAGGAAAGATGGCATCAATCTTGGTCTAGTAATTTTTTACATAGAAATATTTTACATCTGAAACCTAGCTATCAACAGAAATTCAATCAAAGAATTAAATTATTTTAAACTCCGAGATTAAAGTGGAAGGTCTAAAGCACACTGATGGAAGTTGAAATTTCTTTACATCTCCTTTAGTGTCACTCTACAAAAGCACAAATGTGGAGGATCTGGGACATGGAATAAGTGCCTTTCTTCTTAATGAAGCATGTTTTAACATAGAAAAATAGAAGAGGAGAAAAAAGTGCAGAAGAACCATGAGATCTCAGGGAACTATAATGCAAAGCTTAATAAAAGATTCATCACCTCTTTGCCGATGTGCAATCACTGTCATCCAAATAGTAAAAAACCTGCTTTATCCAGACTTCTTTGGACAAACCCTTGTAATAGTCATGATGTATAAAGAAACACTGTAATTATTTTTTTGTTAATAAAAATTCACCATGGGTAAATTATAAAATCAAAAAATGTTTCAGTTCTTTCACTAAATTAAGAACAAAAAACAGAAACCAAAGGTATTTACAGGAAGCTGGCTAAGCTCTAAATTCCCCTGATTAAACCTGTGAACACTTAATTACTGAATAACAAGATACTATTGCCTCTCATGCAGTATTAAATATCCTTCATAAAGTAGAAATTCAGCTTTGGAAAATGTTGAGAATGGTCAGGCTCTCCTAGGACCCCATCATCCTACATTCCTAGATTACGTTTTAATAGTATACTTCACAGGGAATACCTTCAGAGACATTAATTTTCAGCATCAGAGAAAATAAAAGCATTTCAATTCACTTTGCCCCAGCCAAACATTTGTATCTTAATTTTTGCATCAAATGAGGTAATTAAAATGCTGCTAGCAACACTTTCCTCCAAAACATATTTTTAAAAAATTTCTAGTTCCAAAATAGAGATTTCTATCAGGCTGGACTGTTAAAGCTTTGTCAGTTGAAGAAAAATATGTTTATTATACACATGAAAGTGGAATTTATACAGGACTGGACTTAAGTACCAGAATCTCAATATATTAGTCTGATACTTTTAATCCAATCTAGATCATTGACGTACCACATTCTAGAAATACAGTTGTTCAGTAAGTCCACAGAAATATTTTAAATAAGGATATAAAAAAAGGAACAAGTACTAAACCAGACAAAGCAATACACAAAACACTTCATGAAGATCTACAATTGACTTTTCTTTTAACTTCCCCAATAAAATATACACTGTTAATACTCTTTCCATTTAAACAGATATTTGTGGATTTGAAACTAATTCTTCTACAGTGGCCTTTAAGACATTATCTTCTGAAAATATGTTTTCAGATGCAGTCTGAAAGCAATGTAATTCAGCAACTATTGGACTCTGATAAGTGCTTTGCTTTCTTAAAAATAAATAAAAAAGTGGCCCCTTAAAAGAAAGAACTAGATTAAGACTATTTCTTCTCCCATTTAAGAAGCATTCAAATAGAATTAGGCCCTCAAAATCCAGAATGTGTGGGGATAAATAGAGTTTATAACAAATGAAAGTATTAATTGTGCCTTTGTCCCATCCGTTTTGTTAATGGAAATTGTGCATTTACGTGTGGAACTAGATATGTGAAGAAAACATGAAAATAACCAGTATACTAATCACACAGTGTGCTAGCAGCTTCTTATTGCACAATGCACAGAAAAATCAATAATAAAATAAAATAAAGGCTTACAATTCATTAAAATTGGAATTAAATCTATTTGGGAATGTCCCCTGCTATTGCTGTAACTCTACTCCCAAGAAATGCGGGCTTACTACCAAAAAGCACATTGAAATCACAGCATAAATAGAAAAAAAATAAATGGCCTAATCTTTATACAGAATTTTGTCTTTTTTGAACAGGAAAAATAAAAGCTTTTACACCTGAGAAAAATAACTTTTTAACCTACCTTGACTGCATATCTTGGTGTGTTTTGGACTGGCTGATTTCAGCTGGAGTTGAAGGGACCTGCTGTTGTAGCTCTACCAAAGACTGGTAATACTGTTGCTGATGATGTTGCTGCTGTTTGTAGCGAGACAAACTGAAAAACAGCCCTAAAATGGCTTTCAAATTTCCATTTCTTATTTCTATTAAAAAAAAAAAAAAAAAAAAAAGAAAGAAAAACCATTTTCTTTTTAAATTTCANAACACTTTGCTTTTAGACTTCAATTTTATAAAAATCATACTAAAATATGCCTGTACATACCTATAGCTATATATGTTTATGTCTTATATCTCTTCATTTACCTGTAATATCAGAGACATTTTAGGTGTCACTGATAGTTTATTTTTTATTATAATTTTTTTTAATGCGTCAGTGTTGCTATAAACACCTATCTCTACAATGCCTTCTAAGTCATTTGCATGGTCATAAACAAGAGTATAACCAACATGAAATAAGACATATAATCTGAAATTAATAGTACCATCCCAACAAATATTCTAATTAAGGACAGGCTCATTCAGAAAAATCTGAATTCTTTCTGGTCTTAAATATACATCCCTTCAAACCTCATGAGTTTAAATTACTCTTTCTGCTTTTGGGGCAAACTCTGTGCACATTTGTAATAAACAGTGAGTTCTGGAAAAATTGAAAAGACTGCATGGTAATGGTTCTTGTCAGTGAGCACATATCCATTCATATGGATGTGCAGGAAACATGAGAGAAGAAAATAAATGGAAGGTTGTTTTTAAAAAAGGTGACTGCAGTGCTCATTATTACATCTTTGAACTTTCAAATGACATTATTTTATAGCTTTCTATTTAATACTGCTATTACTGATAATGAAGACAAAAGCTACAGCTTTGACGAGGCTAAACAGCTACCTAAATACAATTCTGGTGAGCCCCGGTAGGATCCCTATGTCTCCCGTTACTTTTTTAGCATTTGCCCAGCCTGAGATGAAGATTTTATAAGGATATTCTTATTTGCTGATAAAGCATCTCAGTGTCAAAAAAGAAACCTCGGAAGACTTTCTTGAAATTATCTGCAGCATGTAGGTCTGTCCATAACCTCATTATTTTCTTTGGCACTGAACACCTTGTGAAAGATTTTTATTAGACGATAGAGTTGCAACCTGACATGCAATGCCACACCCTTTCTGCCTTCCTTGCAAAACAAAACACTGAGCTGTGTGTGCTACACAGCTTTCCTGTGCAAATTTACAAAGTGAATTTATACAAAATTACTGTCATTTTCATGTCTATTAAACCATATTTTCTTTCAATAGGATTAGATTAAATGTTAATAATATACTAAGGCCAGCAAACAATGGTGCTTTTATGCTCACAACCTGTTCTTCAAAAACAAAATCAATCCTGGACACTGGAATATACTTTTCAGAATGTGTATTTGTTCTAAGCAGCCATACTTATTCATCTTCTATGTGAAGATGCTGCAGGAACTTTAATTAGCAATGAGACTATGAGAGATATGCAGGACTTCCCAGAACAAGTAAACTTTTTAGGAAAGTATGACTTTCACAGACAGTCATTTCCTTTCAAGGAAGATCACTGTCAAGAAATATAGAAAATTTGTATTTAAAATTATCCTAAATACACCCCAAAAGCCACATAACTATCCATTTTAAGTGGCTCTGATTTGAGAAGACTGTCAGTACATGAAACCAGTTTATTTATTCTTATCATTTTGCATCACTTAATGCTCAGAGGAAGATTCCTTTGTTAAATTCCACTCAATATTTTTTAATCTTAAAATTTTGCTCTTGTGTTAATATATATTTTTATTATTTTTAGAAAAGGATGTTATCAGTAATTTTTTCTTTCCTACTTTGAATAGAGGTAAAGTTACAAGATTTCTCACAAGCAAAAAACCCAGAAACTTCTAATAAACATATACTCAGAAAATGAAGGGATTATCTTTCTTTGCAGGAAATGGATAATTATTTATTATTGGGCTCTCAAGCAGAGATTTGGCAGTCAAGATTTGAAAATTCATTTTCTTCCAGACCTCTTTGCTCAATTGTCAAAATAAGGTCATAAACTGGTTGTGAAATCTTCAAAACTTGTTAAGCTTATGGTTTACTGTTCCACAACCTTTCTGGTCATTAATAAATGACCTGCTAATAACAAGACACATTTAGCAAAGCTTATTACAAGAGACGCAATTTCTTATCCTCCTAAGAAATTGTAATATTCAGGGTTATACATAGTAGAAATGGTATATTTAAGGAAATCATACTTCTGCAGTACTTTGAAGAATATCATTATGAAGATAGTAGTGGATTTACTCCAGATTCATGACCAACTGCATAACAGCAGAATTAATTTTAATCTTATTTCAGCACTAAATGTTAAAATTCAGTTTTGAAGAATAATGAGTATTTTAAATCATAGTCCTTGCATTTAGTCCTATGTCATAGTATTGCTTTTAGTAGTGTACAAACTTAAAGTTGCACAATTGAAGCTTATATCCTATTAAAATTATTTTCCAAAGGAAAAGAAAGGTAGGAGTAAAGGCATTACAGAACACACACAGATTCTGATTTTAAAAAGTACAGAAAATGTGTCATGCACCATGTCAAGGTATTAAAGAATTATGAGTATCCTCATAAAATAAATTCACACTATTCACCCATTTAATTCATACTTGATATGAAAGTAAAAGTAGGCTGCTCTAGAAATTCTGGTTCTAAACAGCTTTGAGGTGAATGGCAGCATGCAAACTTTCAGTACTCTCTTGAAACAAGTACACACAAAGGTTCTCAAAAATTGCTTAAGGAGCTTTTCATCATTTGACAATCAAGGCGAATAGATACTACACATCTCTGAATGGTTTGTGTTGCATATTTAAAATCCTAGATAGGTTCAGATAGTAAGAGAGTAATTATGAGTTAATTTAAAAATCAAATAGTAGTTAGCATTCCAAATGCTTTCACCATGAATCTTCATGCATTCAACTGAAATTATCATGTCTGGGAAAAAAAAATTCCTTACAGCTTTTAGTTGTGCTACAAGCAAAATAAAAATACAGGGTTGCATCTCTGGACCTGTCAACTTCAGGTGCCATAGAGGTCAAAGAGATTTGGAAGGTGCACAGCACCTTGTTGAACTGCTTAACTTGCTACAAGACAAAGAGATATATATTTTATTAATTCACTTCCCTCTTACATGATGAGGGCAATATTACATAATAATTAAGACAACTGGTATTTTTAATGGTTTTGATTATAATATTTATTAATTTAGTAGCTACCATGTTAGGTAGTCACTTATAGTAACTAATACAGCAGAATAACTGAAGCAGCAAAACCATTCACTCTTTCACTTAATAGGAGACATCAAAGGAATACTGTAATTTTCAGACTCATCTGGACAGCATTAATACTACTAGTAAGTTTGCTGAAACAAATAGTCCTTCCTGGGTTTATTTAACTGAGCAGTATTCTTATGTTTTTGTTTTGAATCAAATATATGAACAAGTTTAAAAAAAGAAAAAGTATGCTCAGGAAGTTCTGTGCCTATCTAATATTGTGGAGGTAACATGAAAAGATTAATACTGTGGAAAAAATATTGTTTTAAAACATTGTGTCAAGCTTCAAAAACATTGCATTGGTTCAATTTCAAGGGAAAATTAAATGAGAACTCTTCTACTTGTATCACTAATCTATATTTGCATGCTGTTCAAGACAGCTGGAGCTTGGTATTTAGGTGCAAGTGATTTGTGTTAAGAAATTTAGCTTTCAGAAGAAAATCTTGTTATTTGTTCTGATGATTTGTTTTTCTTACCTTCTGCAGAAAGACCTTGGACATTTACGCCTCTGGCTGCCAGAAAGCTAAGGCAGACATCAACATTCTCAATCTGCAACATGAATAGAAATAACAAGCAGGATAAGACTATTTGACAAAACATAGAAGTGTTGGGAGAGGAAAAAAAAAAAAAAAAAAAAAAAAAAAAAAAAAAAAAAAAAAAAAACCCAAAAAAACCCCCCAAAAAAACCCCCCAAAAAAACCCAAAAAAACCCCACCAAAAACCAACAAAAAAACCCATGAAAAACTGCCCAGGAATGAATACTTTACATTCATTGCATACTACAGCTCTTTATTGAAGTTTAGCAAGAATGATTACTGCTAATTGGGGAATCGAGATAAAGCTTTCATTGTCTGCTTTGGCACTTAAAAACAATTCACAAATGCCCAATCCAGAATGGCATGCTAGCAACTCAACAACCCACCTAGTTAACATAAAACTGGATTTTGTATGCTACAAACAAGCAGCAGTGAAAGCACCCATAGAGAATTAGATACTGAGTATATGTCTGGAGAGATCAGTGACTGAGTTTACTAAAAAAATATAAGCAAAAACTTCCAATGGTGTAAGTAAAGGTACTTGCTTGGGGTGATGTAGGATTCTGTGAAAGTGATATCACTCTCATTAGTGGTTGTTCCTCTAATTTCTTTCCTTCAAATCTTACAACAAATAAATTTAATTTATTTTTTGTTTATGCTTCTCAGAAGAGTTCTTGTTTAGTAAAGAACATGGTGCTGGCTTCTTCTAATGATTTAGAAGAAATCTAGTTACCACACAGAGCTTTAGGTACAAAAAAGTAGCCTAAATATAGATTAAAAAAAAAAAAAAAAAAAGGATAAAACTTCTGCCTCTAAAATGAATAATCAAAGAATTAGACTGCTTTCAGGTGTCTATTTCCAAGAGATGAAGGAGATTGGCTGTTCCAAAAGGTTCTTGAATCACCATCCTCAGCTGATTACCCCAGTCCTTCCAGGACCTCTGAAGGAATAATCAGCTGTAAATAAAAAAATTACTATTTTTGTCTATAAATATGCTGCTATGAAAACAGGAAAATTATGTATAGGGAGGTGTTCTCTTTTAAGTGACTTCAACAGGTTTGATTTTAAAATACTTTTTAGGTTGATGCATTTATTTCAAGGCCATTGGGACAAAAAAATAAAACACAATTTTAACAATATATTTTAAATACCTATGATCATTGGAGAACATCAAAAATAAAACAAAGAATATTAAACACTAAAAATATAAAGCAGCAGAAGCTCAAGTCCATGAAGTTATTTTATATGAATGTTTACACATTTTACAATGTCTCACGTCAATGGTTTTAAACCATCAAAACATAAGGGGTAAATTCACTCTTTGAATGAAAGCTACTTAATCTCTGGCAGCAGCTTTTCTCACCTACTAAAGTCTTTGACTACTGTCATCTTTCTACATTGGAGTTCTGCCTTTGTTCTCTGGAAATGGTAGTAGCTAAAAGGATATAGATATTCTTTTCACTACTGACCCTAGAAATACGTATCTACAGAGTGCCTTGATCCATGGGTATAAATGTATAAATTTACAAATACCTGAAAAATATTTAAATTTCAAGAACAATAAAGGACAACACACTACTAAACACATTTTCAGAAGTCCTGTCAAAGCTTGATTTCAAGGGCATGCTAACATTTACAGTGAATAATAAACAATCTTTTTATAGAAGAAAACCAAAACTCAAAGTCTCTAATTAAACTAATGAAATTTACTAAGCAATTGGGGTCTGCTATTATGAAAACTAAAAGTTTTCATAAATCAATTTGGTGGCTGTCACCAATTTTCACAGCTCAGAATGTGGAATAACTATCCTAAAATCAATGGGATTAATCCAGCTCTGGCCCAGCACAGTCACTACAGCAACCCAGGCATCAACTCTCATTTTCTTAAATGTTCATGTAGTTTTACACCACGAAAAAACCCCAAATTAACTAGGTAATCTTGTTAGACATAGAGACGTGACACAGCAAAATCCATTGCAAGTTGGCTGCAGCTAAAATAGGAAGATCTGATTCTTCCTCACCTCCTCCTCCTCCCAGGTGTGAGTGCCCTGCTGCTAATGGGCTTCAGCGCTTCTCTGAGCACACCAGGAGCTGGCTCTGCGCAGAGAACTCACCCAGCAAAAAGGCAAAGGGATCTCAGTCACTCCAGTTTCTCGAGCAGCCAGAGAAGCACAGGAGCCAGCAGAGGTGAGGGTGTGTCTCAGCCTGAGTAAAGCGTGGTTTGGGAGAGGAAATGGGAGGTGGAAGGAGGGACAAGGTGGATGGTGCCACTCCTGGTGGCAGTGGCAAGGCACTGGGCTGGCTCAGACCTGACCTCCAATTAAACCCCTGCATCAGTCCAGAAAGCAGTGCACATGAAGAGAATATTTCCACTCAAACTTTAAACAATGTCAACTACATAAAAAAAAAAAACAAACTTTGAGCAGAAATTTTCCTGCCCTGAAGAACTGAAAAGAAATGAAGATTTGTTGGTACTAGCTGTATAACTTGTGTCTTTGGACTTTCAAATCAACCATAATGCAGTATCAATTGCTTCAAAGGTGGGAAAATCTGCTCTATGATTTGCTGGAAGACAAAGGGAGGGGAAAAAAAAAAGGAAAAAAAAAAAGAAAGAAAAATCAGTACCACCATCAGTATCACCCATCTTCAAATAACTGGAACAGTATTTCCTAACACACATTCTAGTTTAATCAAGTAATTTTTAATATGGGCATGTCCCTTCTGCAGTCGTTCAGGTGACCACAAATATAACAAAAACTTAGTTCACTGGAGAATATTTAAGCCCTAATGTGAAAGCATCTCAATATCTATCTGCAATACCGAATAATAAGCCTAAATCTTCACATACATTTAGTGAAAAATACCTTTATAGAAATAGCATCTGGTTACTTTACATGTCTGCTTTTGCAGCATGTGTCCTTGAAGTCACGTCTCTTAAACTCTCAAAAAAAACTAATCATACCACTAACACCAATGACTCAGTATGCTGCAGAACTACAAAGCAAATTCTGTTTGGCTTCAGAGTTCACCAAGAGAAGTGTAACAGAAGCCCTGAGTCCAAAGTCACCCTTTTGGTAAGGGTGTATGAAGCAATAGCAGTGGCCAGCTATCAGACAATACACTGGGGTTGCACTGTTAGCCTTATAATAAAGTCTTGTTTTGACTTGTGAATTGAGCAAGTTTGGTGTGGCAGGCCCATAATACCCTGAAAATGTCAGAAAACAACTCTAGCAGTCAGCTTTCTGATAATAACTGCAGTTACTATAAAACTCTCAGAAACTCTTAGGGGATTCAACGAGACATGCATTATTACATTTTTTGATTATTTTCACTTTCTTTCCACTCCAGTCTAGAAAATGTTAGCCTTAAAATGGTTCCATTTTGAAGCTCTCAGTGTGTCTCTAAATACTGCTTTAATTACCTACTTCTTGTCCTGGAAAACCACAGTTATTCTTTGAACACAAACCCAAGCAGCCCTAAACACTTTTTCTTCAAACTCACTCACAGATGAGAGTAATTTTGCAATTACAAAAGTTCCAAGAGATTTCAAGCAAGATTCCTGAAGCCCATGTTTATATAAGTAGTTATTCACTGGGGTAAACTCCTCCTAGAGCTGACACTGTGTGTATAGAATTCTACTGCTTATATATCAGTGGCTGAAGATTTTGTGGTGTAACACAACATAGACACCAGAGAAATTTTGTACCTTACATACAACCACAATTCTGTAGTGAATTTTGCTTGCAAAAAGAACTAATTTATAGCAGAGATTATGTTTATCATTATAGTGAGTTGTATCATGAGAACTACAAGGTATTGTAGCAGAAGATATTGCTCATTACAGTACAGAATTCAGGATATACAGATGGACTCCAAATCTTACACATCATGACAGAGGAAGAGTCTCAGATTTGTAAATTTGCTTGTACAGGTACATGTTGCCAAGATCAGACTGTTGCTGTTGATAAAAGTTCTCTGCTGCTGTCAATCCCTAATTTTTATTTTGTTCCAAGGCTCTTATTTTATATTAAAGATTCAAAAGAGTGGAATAAATGCAGCACATTGAATAGCAGAACTTCAATGTTAAAAACCTTAACAATGATAAATAGGGTAAGTAATTACCAATATAATAAACCTTCATTGCCATATAGATATTTGCTACTTAGCTATTCAATTAACCATGTTGAAAGTCAATCTACACTACATGAAATTTCTTTTCAGAGGTAACAAAAACCTAATTCTGAAACCTAACCACCTCCTGATCAAAACTCAAGGATATTATGTCACATTCTGAAATGTAGCTCCAGCTCCATTTGGGTAAAGATACACTAGGCTAAGATGATGATAATTTAAGGATTAATTTGTGGGCATCATCAGGTAGATAACACCATTTGATACTTTTTAATCTAAGGCTAATGGGTTATGGTTATAGTATATTAAGCTTTCTTCATGAATCTGATAATTTTAATAGTATTCATACACACAGCATCAAGAAAGAAGTACCTGGAATACTTAACACTATAAATATCAGTGATCTCAAATATATTTTTACACTGACATTTAGGGTGATACAGTTCATACAATGATGTACAAATAAACAGAAATGTCACAGCTCTGGCAATATTAATAGATTAGGTGACATGCAAAGAAGATAATTAGAAATATGTTGACACATAAGATATTGTGTAATTGTGGGTAACCTGCTTTTGAGTGAATGCTATTTGAAATTTATTGACAGAAAGAAATTACTAGATCAGACTGGGGGACTTGCATGTAGATAAACAGTAGTACTTAATACCTGGCTGACTTACAGGAAGGGCTCATTTGTGGGATGTACTCACCAGTGAATCAACACACAGAATATGTCTATTTATTCCTATTATTTTTGCTGTTGCCAAGATTAGTTTTCATCTCCTTTGTCTGAAAGACACTTTCTTCAATTCCAAAAATAAATTTTATTGTGGGATACTTAGAAGACATGTAATTATGACTAACACAGCATTATGTTTCTCCAAGTGCATAAGAAGCTCAATAGAATAACTTGCTTTGACTAACTCCCTTTTATTAAGTTTATGACAATATAGTTTACAAGAATGCATAGACACAAAGTTAGTTACTGCTTGCCTACTTTGAACTGGATTCTTCCTGACAAATGGGAAGAATAAAACCTTTATAAAACTGACAAATTATTACAACCACAATAGAGCTTCTATACATATATGCTCTTTAATATTCTGATAAACCAGGCTTCACAAACTAGGCAGGTGGACATTTAGCTTTTTTCACTATGTACAAATGGGCATATTTCAAATACTTCCTTCAAAAAATAAACAACAAACAAGTCAAGAACTTGCCCCATTTCAATGATAACGGAATACACTGATCACTACTTATAAGCATGCTTGTATTACACATATCTATATGCACTGTGACTTCCTAAGGCTGAGTTTTGGGTGCAGAAATACATTTTGTATAGCTGACTTACTCTAAGGAGGTCTAACTGAAGAGGTCAAAAGCACCAGCCAGATTAAAACTAGTATACCAAAATGGACTACCCAGTCCAGTGTCCTAATCCTCCTGCCCATCCTTTCTTCAAATGCTGCAAATTCAACACTGTTTGGGAGTTTACGTGATTCTTAAATGATCACCTACACAATATTCAGTAGTGAGAGTTCCCTCTTCTTCACTATAAGACAGGTGTTCAGCACACCTGAAATTCTGCTCATCACTTCAGAAAAATGTGCAACTGGTAATATAATTAAAATATAAAAAACCCCCTAATGACTTCATGATTGTACATGTCCTGTGGGATAAAAGTTTTCTAATCCGTAAAAAGAATGCAATTATGATTTATTTGTTATAACACATGGTAAGATTTACTCAATTATTTGTAAAATAACCTCAACCATTATAAGAAGCACGTTCTGTGCCACGTGCTTCATTCCATTTGACACTGTTGATTAACCTGCTTTCTGTGAAAAGTTATCACGAAATTTTCTTGCACAACTGTCGTGCCGTTATCACTATTCTGTATTGTTGTATGTTATCCACAATAGCTGATTCTAGGTATTCTAAAAGGGACAATTTGTTTTTAAATTTAAGAGTAGAGTTTCAAAGGGAACAATGTGAAATAGCCTAATAAGGGCTCATTTTGCAAGTATTATAACTGAAGTATCACAAGCAAGCCGTTTATTTAGAGAGAGACAGGGAGAAAGAGAGAGAGAGTAGAGTGACAGAAAGTGACAGAAAGTTCTCAAAGTCGAATGTCCTTGTTAAAATATAAACATGTTCATATTAAATTAATCATAGATTAGGTAATTTTGAGCAAGAAAGTTCTCAAAGTCGAATGTCCTTGTTAAAATATAAACATGTTCATATTAAATTAATCATAGATTAGGTAATTTTGAGCAAGACAGTCTAAAAGTTGTATATTTCCATTAAGATTCCTTGTGGAGAAAGTGTACAAAGTATTAATATGTAATTTTTTTTTTTTTTTTACTAATGCTACATAATAATAATACGAGAAGAGCAGAGAATACACACAAATTTTATTTCTCCCTCTGAAGAGCAGAGAATACATACAAATTCGTCCAAATCTGAAAGTAAATGCAATGGGAAGGAATGTGGTCCAGAGTAATGCAAAACTTACAATGAATGACTCTTCTGAAGAAGCTGTTTTAAATTTGCAGTTTCTGTGGAAGATGCTCGTATGGCAGGCTGCATGCTATACAGTTCCCTGGGCCACAGACTACTGAGACTGACTGAAATTTTGCCATGAATTCTGAGTTTCTCTCATAGAAATGGGGAATTTGAAGAAAGGGAAAATTGGGAGAAACAAGCTCTCGAAAATCATGTTACTTATTTTCTGGTAAATTATTTCCCATAAGCTCCTACCATGGCAGCTTATTGGAATAACTTTTTGTGATTACACTGAAAGATAATGTCAGCTTTCCACGAGTAGTGTAAATTACAAAACCCACCCAGATAAAACAGGTGTTAACAGTCCTGCTGGGAGATGTTTCGTGCATTCTGCTGACTTACTGTTGCACGTGGCCTAGATTAAGGCACATTCCATATTTCTATCAAAATTATGACACGTTGTAGGGGGTTAAGCAGAATACACTGACAAGCAGACACATTTGGCTTAACTCTTTTGTAGCAAACTCCTCATTATTTGCAATAGAATAATTTAAGGAGTATTTAATAAAAGTATCTATCACTGAACCATGCAGCTTCACTACAGTACTGTTCCAAACAGAGCATTGATTTTGCAATAAGAGATCATACATGCAAATTAAAAACTGATTTACTGGAGGCATTTGGGAAGAATTTTAGCTTAGAGAATAATAACTACTGGTATGTAGAAGTCCTCCAAGGCAAAATTTTTTAGGAAATTATGCTGGAGTTTTTTAATCATAGTTATTTTTTGAGGAAAAAAATTACAATCTTATTTAAAAGTGAAATAGCTTCCACTTTCCTTTTCAATCATGAACAGATATTAAGGAACATGCACATCAAATTCTTCCAACATGCAGTCCAAACACGAAATATGACCAGTAAACCCAGAAATGCGAAAACAAATTAACTTCTCAAGTACTTGGAGAATTCAACAGACATATGTACTGACCTGCTGATAAAAGAATGTATGAGGTCACTACTTAGGTCAAAGCATGAGCTGGGGTGTGTATTGTTTTCAAGAAAAAAAAATGGTACAGTGGGAATTCGATCCCTTCTGGCATGAATTACTGTTAGACCTATCAGGAACACAGAAGTGACAATTGGTGTTGCAAATTTTTCAATTAGCCCCTCACTTGGAGCTTGGAAACCTTAGAGTGAATGTGAAATAATTTCTGTAGTGGTAAGTACAGAATACAGTTTGTTTGTTTCTGTCTGTATACATCAGGAAGTCAATGAACAATTCAGTTATTTGAAATAAGAAACAATCCTAATCATAATTTTTAGATGGCCAAACCATCATTATTAACATCTGTTGGTCATTTTCAAATAAAACCAAAAAATGCTCTATCTACAAACACCAAAAACCCTTTACCACATAAGAGAAGAATGAAAAATTTTACTCTGATCATCTA
>WEIU01015775.1:239-20851 GCA_013389925.1 Aegithalos caudatus
TATTTTTTATTAATTTACTTTTTTCTTGTGCGAACATTTTTTGACAGGCTTAGGAAGTTATCTTCTTTTTCTCTTGCTTTCTAGCAGAGTATGTATCAGCAAATTTCTACCACATATACAAATACAGTTAATATAAAGGTAATATTTTATTCACAGAACTGTAAAGAGAAACCCCAAACCAGAACAACAAAAATACACAGTTACTATTAATCATTCACCCCTCTCTCCTATCTTCCATACATCAGGGTTTGGTATCCTTTCAGTCAGAAACAAATGCCTATGACATCCAATTGTCTCTGAATCTCTATCTTCATCCCCTGGTGCTTGGGCTCCACACCCCTGGGTCACCTAACTGCTCTTCTATCTTCCCTTTAGCACTCCGATTTGATCAGGATCTCTCATGTAACCTGTACTGGTCTTCATGCTAATTTAACTTCCTGCATGTTAGAACAGACCATGCCTGTGCTTTCAGGAGGATACCCCTGAAGATTAACCAGGCCTCCTCGGTGTCAAATGCTGCCAGGAAGACTCCAAATAAGCCAATGGATCTTCTCTCTTGAAGTCTGGAATTGTAATTCTCTTCTTGTTTCTACAAATTTATCTGGGTTAAACACTACAGTTTCATGGTTATTATGGCCTTGGCTGCCCATGTCCTTCACATTATGAATGAATGCTTGTTTCTGTATTATGGATCTAGCAATGAATCTGCTTAATTAATTGGCTCAATCCTGTCTTGCATCAAGTAATTGTCATCATCACACATCCAGCAATCTCTTGTATTTCTCATACCTGCTATGTTCTAGTTCCAGAAAATATCAAGGTTGTTAAAATTCCTCTTGTTTTTGAAATTTTGCAATTGTCACTACAGCTGTGTGAAGAAGGTAGCATCTTCATTTTCGTGGTGTGCATCTATCCATTGCTGTTTTCCAGTTACATGAGCTATCCCACCATATCTCTGCAACGCCAATGGAAAAGCTCTGCAGTTGTACATGGATTTTTAACACTTCTGTTTTTCTCTATGGAGAGTGAACTCATGTATGTCATGCAGGATCTATCCCCAAGTCTTACTGCATTTGTAACTGAAATGTAAGGGCTTCCAGCATCACACTGTCCCCTGGACACTTCCTTACTGCTCCATGTCAGTTCACTTTTCTTCAGGTTTCTCTTAAACTCCTTTGACATATATGGCTTAACTTCATATCGTTTTAGAAGAATAGCTGAATCATAGCAAAACCTCAAACTGTGCATGTCTTAACAACTTCGTAAACTGATCTAGAATCCTGAAGCAAATCTTTAATACTTTTTCTTAATGCTTTGTGTGGATTTCAGCTCAGAATAAGTCAGCACAATTTAGCAGAGGATTACCATAAAATGCACTTGACTCCTGTTTAAAATTGAACCCAAAATAAATATAAATGGCTAAGGAGTGCAGCTCACATCAGTGTGACACTTAACAAGATAATAAACCAATATGATTTAAGTATCAAACCTGTGACTGTGGTCCATAACGTTTTCCTCTTGTGCAATCTCCCTTGTAGTACCAATGGGAGGGGACATTCGTAACCTATCCTATTATAAAATGACAGAGCTCTATATTTGGCATTTTTTGTGTGTATGTGTATGGGGTGAAATGGAAATTAAAATCCTGATAAAGGTTGACACTACAGCTATTGGAAATATTTGTTCAAAACCACTATAAAACAGAACCATATACAAAATACTGCTTTGTCTAAGACAACACAGAGTGAAAAACAGTGAAGAACTGCATTACTTCTCTGAAGTAAACCATCATGGAAAAATTGTATTTTGGCCCTGGTCTTTGCTCGTTAAAAAAAATTAAATAGAAGATTTTATTATATGCCACTCTGCTTGCTGTGTATGGCATGATGGACCAAGCTACTTACAGTAATAATTCACACTTTATCTATCATAGAATTATAGAAAAATACATCTGTAAAGGGCTTTGAAAAAGTTACAACGTATGTTAGAGTTGGTAAAAAAATTACTTTGGAAACAACACTCAAATTAAGCCAGAAAGTACTCCAAACAATTCCTGTTTTTCTACTGGTGTAAAAAGATCTGCAGACAATCAAGAGATCCAGTCACAGATCTCCTCAATGGTAGAATTTATCCTCAAAGGTTTAGTATTTATAATCCTATTATTTTCTAATCCTATTATTGTAATGTTTGGATGAACTGAATGTATTTCCTCTTAATCTCTGTGTGATCACACATATTTCCCTTCAATGATGACTTCTGGCTGACCCTTCAAATACTTTATTCTTCAATATTTAAAAATAAATGATCAGAATAGTTAGGAACATTGTATTTACTGCAGATGTACTTTGCTGTTAGATAATGTCTCTCGATAAAGCTAATGCTTATAGAATACTGTGGAGGTGTTTGATCCACACTTGATTTTCATTCAGATCATGTATTTTTGCTTTTTGCTTGCTCAGTAAGTGGCCACTGTTACACAGTGTTTTAAAAATTTTGAAAACATATTTGTGTCTGTGCCTGGAATATAGGACTATTAATGGAGATGTTACATACAGCACACAGAAAAAAATGCTGTGCAACTTAGAATTGTATGGATTTAATGCTATTTAAAGGTTTAACAGGGACACCACAAATCACAATGAATTAATTTTTGTCCTAACATAAGCCTAAGAAAATATTATAGACTGGATTTTGAAAGCTGATTATTTTTGCATTCCTTTGCAATTTCATTTTCTTTTATTATGCCTTCCTCTAACTCACTTTCTTTTCTTACCTTTCTGTCCTTTTTTCCAACATATTCTGTTTTTTACTTTCTTGTTATGTTTAAGTACGTCCTACTTGAATAAGTAATAGAGCTTTCCTATAACAGGTGCATTTTTTTTTTTTTTTTTATTTTTAAATAGTATGCATAAGAGAAAAACTAGGATGTTAGGGCATTAAAAAAAGAAAAATCAGTCCTCATGACCCAAGTACCTTTGAGATTCACAAGAAGAATGTAAATATAATGAAATATTTATGTTACAATTCAAACACAAATGATGAAATTTGCTTGTACTTGACAGCAGAGTGTTTAAGCTTACAACCAACATAGTATTACAGTAGTATTTTCTCTTGTGATACTTATGCAAAATCATTTTATGATCTCCTGCAAACATTTTAGTTCTTCAGTTCCTTAGTAAAGTACATACTGATTGAAAATAAACTTCCTTTTTTTTGATGTTCATTTACCCATTAGAACAAAAAGGACAGAAGCATGTGTATTATACTGTCAAGACAGGGAGATCTTGCATGTATTTAGCTGGTCAAACTTTTCCTTTTAGTTTATCAACAGCACATTATTTGCTAACAGATTTCTACAAAACTGAGCATTATGTATCAATTGTTTACAATATTCTCTTCTTGTACAAGGCTATTTAAGAAAATGATAAATGCTTCCAGTGAATTAAGCCTTCTCAAAAGTCTAGCATGACCAGGATAAGAAGCAATGTATAAAAATTAAAACACATGATCGTCCATCTGAAACAAGAAACCAGTAATTTATTGGGGTGGTGAGAGGGGTTGTGGAATGTCTATGATTTCAGATATTCAAAGCCTGGTTGGAAAAGGTGCTGGGCAACTGGTTGTAGGCATTCACACTTGAACAGGGTGGATTGGACCAGATAATCCCTCCTCATCTCAACCATTCTGTGATTCTGTCATTTATAAGTAAGGCAGTCTTACAGAGACTTGGGAAATATAATTTATTGTGATTTGGTTTGTAGACACTTGGCTTATAATTTAATGGAGCAGATTTTTTTTCTTTTTTGGTCATAGTCTACTTCTATAAATTATAAAAAAATTGGCTACTTCAGTTATAGACATTGGCTCCTCCCCTCTATGGCTGCATCAAGGACTTTGTTCCAAAAATTCTCAATAATAAAATGAAAACGTTGCAAATTAATTACAAGCCTTTTTAATCTTTGTTGCAAGTCACATATTCCAGTTCAATTCAATTTCTACACTGGCAGTTTCTAAAAAGTAATGAAGAAACATATTAGTATTATCTGTCTCATAAGAAAGTCAACCGTGATTCAGTCTGGAGAACGAATATTATCTTGGTATACAGAATGTACTACTCTCTTAGAGAAGCAGGGATATAAACTCTGGAGCTTCTCAGGAGGTATTGAACTCTTAGATGACACTTCACATCACCAGAAAGCTTGGTCAGAGGTACACCTACAAAAGAGGAAGGCTAGGTTTCCTGCTAGCTGGCACACTGCAGAGTTTGAACCCACTTCCCACTCATATGACATTGTAAGACAGATGCTAATTTTTGCTGCTTCCCACAGAAAACCAGTTCCCACATATTCTCATGCAGGATTAGAAATTAATCTCACCTGAAAAAAAAAAAAAATCTCATCTGAAAGAAGTTACTGAGATAGTGGGAGTGTTCATGGGATGCTGCAGAAATTCTCATGCAGAAGGAAAACATGAAAAGGAAGACTCAAGTCTTTGATATTTAGAGGTAGCGAGGGAAGGTAATTTAAATAACAAATTCAGAAAGAATACCTAGAAAAAATTAATATTTTCACCATGTGTGGAAACAAAAAAAATACCACTGCAAAAGAGAAATGAGAACTTCAAGATGAGGAATATTCCATGGAAAGTGGAGTTAAATACTTGTTAAATACCACTGGCATAATGAATGTGTATGTCTTCATGGTTTCTTGATTTTCTTTCCCTCTTTATGTTGACAGATATCTCTCTCATCTAGAGTTTCCTACAAAGAGATATGTTTGGAATGATATTATTAAATAAAAATAAAAGAAAAACTTATAAGACAGTGTCCGGTTCAGGGTAAATTTGGGAGAAATCCTCTGAATAGGGTCCTTCTGGGAAGTGAACTTAAATGGCCCCTCCCCCCAACTGGTCCGGTAAAGAACTTCTTTGGAAAAAAGTGAAAAAAACTATTTATGTAACAAAGTTCCTACAAGCATAAAGAATGAATAATATGAAGCAATAGAGCCTTTCATTGTACTGAAGTGAGATGTTAAATTCAGAAAGTCCTTGCTGTGGGCAGCTCAGCTGACTCAGTCTCTTGTCAGTCCCTCCGGAGGTCCAGGCCCCGGTGGGCTGCAGGTGCCAGCTCCCAGTGCTCCTCTGGGTTTTTCAGTACAGGGCAGGTTTAAACTGTCCCAAGAAAAAGGAAAAAAAAAAAAAAAGTGTAGGAGTCAGGCAGTTTTTCTCAAAACACACTCCATGTTGCTTCTTCCCCCCTTTGGTCTCAGACCCAGACTTAAAGGCGCAGAACTCAATACACAGCACAAACAGGACAGATGATTGGGGCGACAAGCTTCATAAACTCACTGTAGGATGCTCCACCCCTTATCCCCATATTGTCAATTTACCAAAACTAGTATATATTCTATCTATACACACACATATATTATAGACACATATATCTATCAATGGCAGTAACATTCAGCAAACAGTGATATTTACACATGGTTAACCCAACACAGACAGTTTTCAATATGAAAAGTAGCAAGACAATTCTGAACGACAAAAATTAGGGGAATATCTTCCTGTATGAGTTAAAAGAGATTATCTTAATTAATACACTCAAAAATACATGTCTGGACTTTGCAATGTCTATAGTGAAGATGACCACTGCCTGTTTCTTTATCAGGAACTCACAACGTCAAGGAGGATCTCACTGGAAACTTGCTCAAAATGAATTGTGAAATGGTTCTATACATCTGTTCATTTACTTGTTTACTATTAAAGCACTAATTAATATTGATTATGAAACACTTACAGAATCATCAGGGACTTTGCAGAAAATCTAAAGTCAGAAGTAGAAGAGTCCAGATACTCTATCTTACAAAACACTTGACTGAATTGACAAGTATAAACATGCCACATGTTTGCACTCAAAACACCACAAGATTAAAAGCTGGGCTTCAAAGAGCTCATTTGAAAACAACATAGTGATTTTGATTTTTCTTTAATCAAGAACAAATTTAGTATTCAAATTGTCTTCTGACATTCCTTATACTGTGCCCCTTGTGGACAAAAGTCTTCTGTATTGCCCTTACAAAGACTGGCTGAATCCCACTGCAACAGTTTGCACACAAAGCATATATTTTTATGTTTAGTGACAGCTTAGGACACATGAAACATTAATACAGATTCACAGGATGATATGCTTAATCTGAAAACAGGCCTAGGAAATACAGTATTCCAGGAAAAGTTCATATTTCAGTGCTTTCCAAAGTGTGTATAAACTGAAAGATCTTTGGAGCTGTGTTGTTAGGCTGTTTGGGGTTTTTCTGGTGGCTGCTTGGTTTTGTTTGTTTTGCTTGTTTGTTTTGTTTTTTTTTTAAGAGTCAAGTTAAATGATGACTTCACCTTTGACTGTAGCTTTCACATGAAGCTATCAATAAATAACATATAGTTATATAAATAACAATAAATAAAACAACTCAGTGACATCCTTTCACTATGCTAATCTCCACTCCAAATAGCATTGTGTACAGATGGTATGGAGATTCAGTCTTGAATTGATCTCCCTCTTCTTTCTTTCAGTAACATTGCATAGAATTAATTCCTCAGGGAAATGGTGTAGAGAAGCAGGTTACTGGAGAAACATGATAACAAAAATGCTTTGTGAAAAGTGGTTTCCAGCTTCCAATATAATGTCTTTGTCAAGTTGCTATTGTTAGCACTTATGAAACAAGTTTTGAAGACAAAATGCAGAAGAAAATGCTTTATCTAAAGGCCACAGGAGGAGCAATTTTCAGAACTGGGACTACATTTCTGGAAATGCTGGTCACTGAGGATTGTTCTTCACCTGGTCTCCCTGACAGAGAATGAGGAGACACACTGAAGAGCAAATATCCACTCTTTGTATGACTGCAGTGCTGGAAGTTTCCTCATCGGAGAGCAAGTCAGATCTTTTCCTGCATGGTTATCACAAGCATGTCCATGAGCTTGCTGACTTAACCAAGTAGGTGTCAGGGCAATTTGGAATAATATGAAAGAAATAAGGAGTCTTAACACAACTGCTCAATGTGAGCTTTCTCTACATATCCTTCTCCCCCCAAACTTCTTCTCACAGTTTAACACCCAAAAGCGCTGCATCACCTTTGCAAAGTTCTAGATACTGCACTCAATGCCTCAGGAATACAGTGCAAATATGGATCTTTCACATTCCAGACAAACATATACAGCATTTACTACTGCTCAAAGTAACTGTGATGTCTAACTGCTTAAATATTATATGATTTTAAACCCTCCAAACTATATTAAATATCCCAAGTTAAATCAGTGCCAGTGCTTATTAAATATCAGGTTTTGATGTATGTGGAGTCAACAACTGAACAGCAGACACATCAAAATCTAAGCAATAATGACCTCAGAGCTATGTATATTTATCATATGTTGGATTTCCTGGCATGCTGAAGCCTAGTGGGAAAAACTGCTGAACAAGTGCAGCTCTGAGGTTAATACTCAAATGAAATCACTGGCTTTTAAAACCATTTAAATCTGTGACTAAGTTAGAGAGAATTTTACAGCTTTCCTGTCTTAATAGTGAGGAATTTTAATAAGTCCTAGGTAGCTTCTGCAAGTAAACTGGAACATGCTTCTCTGCAAGAATTCTTATCCATATATTCACAGAGGCACAGGGAAGCAGCTGCTGCATTTGGGAAATATATGTTTAAGAAAAACTTAGCAATAAGCAGCTGAGAAATGGGACAATTCACCCAACAACTGGACGATGTTATGATTGTAGTCTTGCTGTCCTGCATCTTGGTAGCCCCAGGATTAGCTAGGATAGACACCGCATAAAGGAATAGGAGCTGTTTCTGGTGATACGCACTTTGTAAACCAATTGTTAAACTATCATGTGGGTGAAGAAAGAACTTTGTTGAGGAAAGTGCCTGTCAGCTAGAAGCTGCAACACTTCTGCCTCTCTTCTGAGTTTTTAAATCTAATCTTGGAAAACATATGGTGAAATGCGCACAGGTACCATGGAGGTGTGAGTGCTGAGAGGAAGGGCAGAAATGCTTCCTACAATGGGCAGCTCTTTTAGGGAGAGTAGTGCAGTCTACCAAGTCATGTGTCTGCAGTAAGGCAACAAAAAATAGGAAAGATCTTTTTCTTCCCACAGTCAGATATATGATGAGGAAGTGCTCATTCTTCCCCTTTTCTCTTTCATACACCCACATCAGCTTCATGACTTTGCAGTTCAAGATTTCAGGCCACAGTGCTGGCAAAATCCAGTGACAGTCCATGAAAAATGCCACAGTGATGTTTCTCCCTATCTGAACTGTCGATTTTTTTTTTACTGTCTTTGAGATGTTGTGTTGTGTGTGGTTAATTTCCCTTTTCTGAATCCCGCACCTTACCTGACAGAAAATATGCACTTCCATCAAAGGGGTATGCTGAGCTATTGACTCAGGTGAGAACCACCATAATAAATCCTTGATACCTCTGCAAAATAGCCCAATCCATGATCTTTCTTTTATAGTATTCATATTTCATGAATATGATGAGAGGGGTGTGAAGTATATTGATTTTCTACTCATCAGGACACATTCCCAAGGAACTCAGAGTTTGGTGTCTCTATTATGCAGCTGATGAATGCCTTCATATTTGAGTTCTCATCAGATTGAAACAGTTCCATGGCTTGACTTTCCACTGTTAAGTAAGAAAGAGGTTTGGGAGGGTGCTGAACTGCACTGTACAACATCATCTTGTCCCTGCCCAACAACTACTGAAAGCATGTATCCTGAGTCCAAGCTGAGATACACAGTGTGTTTCTGGTCTCAAGGACCAATAAGAACCTGAAAGGAAGGTGGGATACCTCATTCACCAATAAAACAGAAGAACAGATTTCAAAATTGTTTATTAGATTTGAAACAGATCATCTTTGCCATTTTGTGAGTTACAGAAATATTGTGTCCAGTCTACTAGGGCACAGAAGAGCTGTGTCTGAAGCAGACTGGCTGTCAATACATGTAATCAAGGACAAAGTTATTTATTTGTCAGATGGGCTGCAGGAGGGATGAAAAAATAAATCTTCTGCTTTAGAGCTGCAATTTCCTTTCCTTCAGCTGCCCCAGGGCTCTGCACAGCAATAGCTCAGCCCTGCAGATGGCAGCTCACAGAACATCTCTGGATCCTGGAGCCTCCATCTGTCTGGGAGACCCAAGCTCTGCCCTGAACCTTGCCCTGACCAGTGATCTTTCCCTGCCCACCTGCATCACCCTATCAATATTGCCCTCTCACTTACATAAGCAGAACTGTTTCTGCTCAAAAAAGATGTGCAGAGCATTCCTCTAATGCCTTTGGTAGGTGGGCTCATGCTGGGTGACCAGAACAACTGTTGGCTGAGGTCAGTCAGCCAGGAAAACAATAATGTCTCCAGCCTCCAGGGGCTGTAACTCTAACATCAGGATTAAGGCTGCTGCACTGTACTTAGGACATTACATCTCTTGCAGCTGACCTCAATCAGCAGCCATGTAGACCACCTGGGGGAGAGGGAGTGGAAGGGGTACAAAAGGTTTTATTAAACCCGAAAGAGCAAAAGGAAGACAGCCTTGAACCCTCCAACAAAAGAAGGAAAGTTCTTGTAGGGCAAAAAGCCAGGTGATATTCTTTTAAAAGCTTTTTTTCCCTCCTTTGTACTTTGGCTGCTAAAACCTGTCTCATATCTGGAGCTGCATGGGGGAAATCCTCCAACCTAACTCCCCTGACTTAAAAAAAAGATAGTATTACTCTTGTAGCAGCTAATAGAGAGCAGAGGGAGAGAAGGAGAGGGATGGTTTTTTTGAACTAAGCAGTGCAGGATGTAGGAGGAATTAACTTGAGCTCTCTCTTGCTCATATGCATTTATATTTCCATGAGTCTGCCAAGACCACCATTGTGAATGGGTCCAGCAATGAGTAGGTGGTATGCATTAGTATTAGGATATGTTTTGTGTTAGTAGTGGTGCTGTTTGGCCACGGGTGGTGGTATTTGTGTCTCTGAGCAACACCAGGAGCATGGTAAATGTGAAAAAAGTTAATGCTTTCTCAGTGGGGACAGGTTTCTGGTCTGGGTAAACTGCACAATGGAGGAGATTTGAGTAAATTGGCATTTAGTATAAACTTCTGAGTTCTCTAAAACTCTCTTCAGCTGTGAATAACATTACTTGACATTTCTAAGGGCTTCATGAGATGAGCCTCCCACAAACCCTTGGACAGGTTTGACTCCTGATTAGACACAAAATAAATAATTTTTAAAAAATCAAACCTTAGTGACTCAACTTTTTTGAGAAAAGATAGCTTTATGTTAGGTGTGTCTGCTGTTGATACTGCTATTGATAGAAACTGACAGTACAAAGATCACTAAAATTTATATTACAGCCATGCCTGCTTAATATTCACAGAGGAGCAGTATGATTTAAACTTGTTTTACAAAAGGAAGTTAAGGTAAAGAAATCTGGATTCATCTTAGCTAATTTTAGGCATGTAAGAGAGGCATTTAATTAGAATTGCAATTATTCTCTTCTTCCCAGCTAGTCAATGGAGAAAGACACACATATCCAAAGGACAAATAAATCTGTATTTAAAACCTGAATGGTCTCCCAGATATTCCTCTCTCACTACTCATGAGCAAGAGAACCTAAAGCATTTATGATTTTAATTAGATGCCTCTGTTGTATCCCTCAAATTTGGTCGGGTTAAATTTGACAAAGAAACTAAACGTCCAATGAACATGAGTCAAAGCATGTGGCTGGAAGCCAGTTTGTGTTCATTGCTTGATTGCCAATATTATTTCATGTATATCCTTTTTGTCTGTTGCTTAACTACACAGGCCATACTCATAGGAGACTCAGGTAATAATTTGGTTGAACTAACACTGAACTAATTTTTAGTATTTTTTATTTTTAAAGGCTCTTATCTGTATCATAGACTTCCGAAACTTCAGTCTTGAGGAGCTATGAATTTTTTACCATTTTAATGGTGACAGCATCTATTAAAAAACAAAAAGAAAATCAGTCAACTATAAGAATAATTGCACTGTAAGCTAATGATTTTAAATTTAATGATCAGGAATAATGTCTATTGGGTTTTTACCTTGCTCTTTGTTAGTAGGATAGGAAAATAAAGACCCTGCATTTAAAATGATAGTATTGATGTAATTAATAATGCTTAACTGGTCAGAAAAATCTCTCATACAAGGTTTATATCTTGCAGCATAATAACAAAAGAAACTCTTATTTTCTTTCTTGTGAAAGCTGCTGGATCAGCCAAAATGGGGGGAAAAACCCTGTCTGATGCCTGGAGCCAGCAAAAAGGTGTTTTAAAGCTTGAAACTAGTGGAATACCTTTTCCAGAGTCTGATAAAACTGCCTATTTTCCTTACCTCTTAATGAAACCTGTTATAAAAAGACAATATTGCAAAGTTCAATGAGGTTTTTTCTTTGGAAATGGAGTTGAGCTGGTTGAATTTGGATGACCACTTTAGCTGGGCAAGAATTAGTAGCAAACTGAAAAGGGAAACAAAAACTCCCATGTGATACCCTCCCCTTGTCTTGGCCTTATTTTGCCAATTGGAAGAGCTAGAGGTATCCAGAAATGAGTTTGGAGAATCTTTGTGGATGCTGCATTGAAGATGGTAGGTGTGGAGGAGTCACTAAAGGGCTACTTCACAAATTCCATATGAGGTATAATCACATAGAACTCTGGAAAAGAGAGAACGTGAGCTGGGAGAACTTTGGTAGAGTTCTGAAGGCCATGAGTGGCATTCCAAGGCTGACTACAGGCTAATTATTCACTATTGCTTCTAACATGGAAAAGTAGGCATCAAAGAAGTAAAAGTCAGATCAGAGGTTATTCTGGAAAAAGGCTTCTTTTTACCAGAGAACACAAGGGAATCTGTAACTAAAGGTGGGCTTAAGTTACACTGAGTAATTTCATAGAAGAGAAATCTATTGAGGATTAAGCAGAATTTGCATAATATTTGCATTAAAAATCCATTCGAATTTGGGAATTCTCTGAAAATAAGTGAAGACTAGGAGAGTACTAAAGCAACTATCACAAACTTTCTCTCTTCTTTCTCACCCCTGGACATCCCTTCTGGCCACACCTAAATGGGCAATGATCAGACCCAGTATGCTCACGAAACTTCTGCTACTATTACACCAGAATCTTTGTCTTATGAGGATATTGATAATGAGAAGTTCTTTAGATGGTTGTGTCTACTCACATGAGCACCTATTTAATAACAAAGTTTAGGGTTTTGAGAGCATGTGTCAAAACTCATTGAGTAGTCTTCTTATTTCTGTCTTTTCAAACAATTCTCAGGAAGAGATTATCTTAAAACAGCACATGTGGAATCTACCTACCAATCTACCAATTGCTTCTATCTACCAATATGATCAATTAAAAACAGTTACAAGTAAAACAGATCCTCTGAATTTTATATTTCCTATTTTAAGATCAGATATTTGTGAATAATAATATCATTTGTAAAAGATTTATCTGAACTAATTAAAAAATGTGAGGGAAAACAAATAATTTTTTACCAGTTTTCCTTACAGAAAGCACTATGAATGGCACGAAGAAATTGAAATCAGAGTATTCATTTTCTAAAAAAACCTCTGACACCAACCTTGCAAGTCCCTTGTAAGAGCAGCACAATTTCCTCAATTGTTCAGGAATCCAGTTTTGAGACTCAGTATTGCACAAAACAAAAAAGGTAGATGAAGTCATGTACATTTACTAATTTTCTAATCCTTCAAATGAATGCACTTTTCACTTATGTGTACAGAAGTCCAAAAATCTGCTAAGGTACCTGAGTAGACTTTCTCAAAGGCTGGTGTAAAACTATGGAACCAAATCCTACAAAGTCAGCATGAGGATCTTTGCAAATGTCACCAACCTATACTTCCAGGGCATGACACATTGCATCATCTTGGTTTTCCAATAAAAATTTTTCAATACACAATAAATTGTGTATTGAAGAATAACAGAAATCCAAAATATATGAAAACAAAAACCTTCTCTGAATTCTTATTCCAGAAGGAGGATGGGAAGAAAAAGGATCAATGACACCACTTAAATGGGTTTTTTTTTTAGGCCAGACTGAAGTTCCTGTGGTGTCATACAGCTGTGAATAGAAAATAATCTGAAGAAAATAGAAAGCCAAAAAATACACATATATTCAAAATATAGGAAAGTTTTATAAAATGAGATCTGGCAGGAACAACAAGATTTTGGCATAGTGATTTCTGATCTTTTGTAATCATTATTATTCTCCTACACATGTGTGTAGTAGGATCGAACACATATATACAACAGTCATTACAAGGTGATGACATTTTTTAAATTTTTGCCACAATTCCTATGTACATATTCACATATATTAATTTACATTATAGCTAAACTATGTATACAAACAATAAATAACACGAGTTTTGGCTTACTGTTCACTTAAAACGAAGCTTCTTAGCCAAATCTGGGCTTGCCCTTGTGTGTTGTAATTTTTGAAAAAGAACAAAAGTAGCAGATTCCAGATGATTCCCACCCAACATGTTGTAATCTTCAGTCCTTTAATCTTGTGTCACATCCAAAGGTTAGGCTGACCCACATGATTCTCAACGAAACAAAGGGTGGTGAAGGAAAAAGCTAAGGAAATACTTGTGATAAACCTTGTTTAATTCTATTTTGCAGAAAATAATCATCTCTCTCAGTTGCATGGTGATGGTAGACTGCAAAAGCTTATACAGCTATACAGTGCTGTATCATTTTTACTTAATAAAAATAATTCACATGCAGGGCAGTGAACATAGGGAAAGTTATGGAAAACATTTCTCACCCAAGGACAGAGTACCAGATGTGCTAAGACTTATGGGAGCAATCAAAGGTGGCCAAGACTCTGCTGTGGGGCCTTATTAAGTTAGACTGTGATCTAGCACCTTCAACTTATTAAGCTGTCGGGAGTTTCAGTGATTAAAACCAAAGAAAGGTCACTCACAGACCTTCAGTATTTCCCTGGACTGGTATTTTCTTTTAGGCCTCGGACCCTAATGAAGGCACTTCGCTTGATACGTGGATTTTTTTAAATTGGTCTTTTGAGCTGGATTTCTCCATAGCTTGAGAAAATCTTCAATAGATTTTGATTCCTCAGAACTCTGCATACAGTTATCAAAAATCCCAACCAATAGCAAGAGATGAGGCCTTATAAGATGGCTTTGCATATCATCACTGCAGAGATCAAAGGAACAGGTTAATGAGGATCTGGAGTAGTTTAATTATGTCCTAGGTAAGAAGTGGGGGTTAGTGGCTGTAGGTGGGACTGTTATAAATAAGCTTTCAAAGCTCTGATAGACGGAGTCTAATGTTTGTAAAAGGTATGATAAAACTAGTATTTCTTATGGATTTAAGGTTACAAAAATCAACCCTCTAGTCCTAAAAAGTCATGCAGCAGGAACAGACATAACGTGTTCCAGGTACAAGTGGTGTCAATGCTATTTTCTGAGCCCTTTTCAGGGGTGGGGTAAACACTGTTTCATCTACAGGATCATACATATCACTGCTAACAAAACCCTAATTTTAATACTAGTGTGAAGTGTGGTTTAACTTGATCTTTTCATGTCTGGATATCTGATGTGGTTAAAAAGTTACAGATCTCTTCATTATCTCTATTTTTTCTTCTATTTAATGCTTCCTGTATTGGTTATAATGGCATATTTAGGGTGGACATATATCTTGTTGTTGTAATGATACGTTCTGGAAGCCTGGCATATAGTGTTTTTATATTACAATATTACTGTATTAAATTCAGTTTGGCTGGTCTCACGTTATGCAAGATAAAGAAGGAAGCTTTATACTCCTTACAATCTAACAAACCAAAAATACTCCCCTATTACAAAGCAAATTTGGATTGTGCTTCTCTATTAAGATTCATCCCCCTTTAGTGTACTCTTTCATTTCCTTTTAAAAAATTGCTGAGTATTAAGTTTTACAAGATTGTTGGGTTGACCACTGTAGTAATTTTTAATTAATACAGATATAATGGTATTCATTATTGTTGGGTGGATAGATATGAAACTTGAAAGAAATTTACATGAATAGTTTGGCCACTAAGGATGAAAAAAATAGAAGTATTTAATTCTATTATTTAAAATAAAATGTGTGTTTCCATCATCTCTAGATGATTCTGTTCTCATATTGTAATTCTGCTTTTTACTCATTGCATTACAGGACCCTCCCCAGGGGCTGATTCCACAGATCACATGTAATCATTCAAGTTCACAGAGGAATCCTGCGTTAAGTGGAGCTGGGAGGGAAGAAAGGAGCGGGGCATAATGGTTGTGTTTGTTGTGGCATGCCACATCAGCCGGATGCTTTTGCCAAAACCTTTTTGGGGTGGCACCTGCCACACTGAGGTGATGACAGAAAGAGCAGGGGTGTTACTGTTTTTACATATCTCCTTTTTATATCTCATGAGACAGTACTCCAAGGAATGAAGATTTGCAGTTGCTGGAACTCTGTTTGGGGCCAAAATATATTCTGTAATGCCCAATTGTATTTTCTTCTTTTTATTCCATTGTTTACTGACAAATATTTCTGGTGTTTAAATGCTGAGTTTTAGCTTTAATTTATAATGCATGTATCTATGAAAACTGGTGTATCCTGCAATGCACACTGTGAATTAGAAGAATAAAAGCCTTTGCCTCCACGAAGTTGGTTAGGAAAGTATGCCATTTAGTCCAGTGTCTGGCCAAAATTTTCCTGACGTTTTCTGGAACTGCAGAGTATTCTGTCACATTTGGCTGATTACCCAAAGGTTTACATTAGCTTATAGAACATGGCTACTGAACTGTGGGCAGCCTCTTGTATCTTGGTTCACACCACTTTCTATCATTCTGATAGATTGGAATGACCCTTTCAGGGCTGCTTGGCTTGACAAATGCAAAGCATTATAAAAGAGTGGACAAATAAAAACCTGTAATAATTGGTATGCCTAAAACTTCAGTAGTTTTTTCAAAACCGCCTATGATGTTCATTAAATATATTTATTTTTTTAAAGAATACTCTGGGTCACTTATTATAAGATTTATTTTTGGGCAGATAAACGCTAATCAAAAATCTTCCTACTTTTAAAGCTGAGAGCTTCTTGCGCAAATTAATCTTCCTTTAAAAAAACCCCAACAAATAAACAACAACCCCCACTACTATAGCTGAAGATCTGAAGCTTCTGAAACAAACAGGTAGACGTAAGAAAGTCAGCATGAATCTTTACATTCCATTTCAGTCAGCTTTCTGACTTTTTAATATGATAAGAACCTATTATTTATAGTTCTTATTTGCCAGAAAATCCTACTAAGATCTATTGCAAGTAAATGAAGTTGAAACAAAATGTCATGGCAATGGCTTGAAGAACAGCTGAGGAAAGATACGACTGAGACATGTAATAAAGAAAAAAAGAACGAACACCTCCTGGAATGATGAGCCTCTTCTCGTGTAATTGTGCAGCATTTGGAGAGAGCAGACTAAAGGCTAAACTGGGAAAGGACAAAAGATCTCTGCATATGAATCTAGGGAAAACGCTTGCTTTGCTCTGGCTGATCTGAAGTATTTTTTTTCAGAGGCTATGACTTCATTGGTGATTCAGCATAGCATTGCAAATATGGTGACTCATACACAAAACATTATTTTTTCTCAACAGGTTGCAAAATACAATGTTAATTGGGATTTGCTTTGTTAAGCAGGTTGTCTGCAGTGTACAAAGCCTCTTGGAAGAGGATGACCAAATTCAAAAAAGGTGGTAACCTACATTTACTTTTCCATGTCTTTATAAAGATATCCAACAAACATATAATCAAACTATTTCTGGACTACGGTGTATGGTTTTTTGGATTTTTTCGGGAATGCAGCAAAAAAAGCATATTTCTGACACTGAGTTCTTGTCTGAGTACCTTCCTTGAGACTCAAACATTTCAAGTGTTAGAGCAAATATTAAAATGGATATTCTTTTAGCTTTGAGACAAGATCAGGCAGCCTTTTATCAAAGAAGAGCTTGTAATGCAAGCTTATGAGGGAGTTAGAGTAGATATCGTTCATAATTGAATTAACTCAACTTCCAGCTGTGAGTACATACAGGATATTTCCTTTATAGGTACAGCTGTCCACTGAATTCCATGGCAAATCAATTCTGTTAACCACCAGTCATGGTGGCATTTAAGGCAGTTATTTTCCTTTTCTTTTAAAACTCAGGCTTAATGAGGTGTTTAGTAGCCATAGGAAAGACTTGTGACACAAGCTACAGATTGTTGCTGCTGGTGGGCTAGGATGAGGCTTTGTGTATTTATTGCATGTAGTGTTGTAACAGATGCCTTAATAACTTGGGTTTGCCTTCCAATACTTTACATAACCAAAGAATGGGGAAATAATTTGGGGTGCCAGAGATAGAAATACATTCCTCTAATCAACTGAAAATTGCTGCCTTCCTTTAAAATGGTATTACTTTTTAAAGAGAAACTACCACGGATTACCTGCTGCTGACAGATATATTTCTTATTTCTTACAGTATCTATGTAGGAAATTTGCTTTAGCACTAGGAAGTAGCTTCTGAGCATTTTATAAACATGTCTAATTTATGGTTAAATGTTGGCAGGGGGAAATCGACCACTGAATAATACAACTACTATGATTGAACAGAAGTTGTTTATTGTTTACGTTAAGCTACAGTTATAGACTATAAGGCTGCTTGTTCACACGTTTATCATTATGTGATTATTCCTCTGTCTTGTCCTTGCATCCAGAACACACCCTCCAGGAAACATGATTTCTCCCAGGTTATCTCTCTATGGACCGCCTTTATCCAGGTCTTGCATTCCTGGTATTCTATTTCTCAGGCTCTTCATTCTTATTTTCACCCTGTTTTCTCAGTAACCTTGACAAATTCCTGAGGGTTCTGATAACAATAACGAATACCTACTGGTGGTAATTTGTCTGGAACACTTTGTATTCCAAATTATGTAGGTACATTGCTACAGTTAAACGTATCTGATTTCTCTCAACATCTTGATTAAACCTCTGTCAGATAGATTAAATTTTTCATCATACCTTTTTTCAGAAATCTCCACTGACCTGTGGGGACACAGTTTTTCTCTGATACGTCAAAAGGCCTTCAGAATTAATATGTTCATTTTATTTCAGAGAAAATATTTTAGATCATCTTCAAACAATTTTTGAGAAAATATTTTTCACCATTACTATTTGCAGCCATAGGAATATGGTTTTACATAGGGAAAGATTATTTTCAAGTGGGAAACTTCAAGGCATTCAATGCAAATTGAAGCTTCCTTTAGATAAATGATGGCTCAAATTGTCTGTTCCTTTTAAAGGCTGATGGGTGTTCACCACATCTAGAGCAAGAAAGCAGAGCTCTCATATCTGTTCATTGTATCAAGTTCAAGCTACACCAGGCCTGCACATGAGAGCTTTGGGAGTTTAGGAAGACTGGGACTCTGTTTCAAAGCAAATGAGAATTTTGAAAACGCACCTTCTTTCTCCAGAGCCATTGCATTTTCTACACCCACTGCTGGCAGGTTGCTCTAAGATGTGAAGTTTGGAATTTGTGTTTGAAAGCATGTGTGGCCACAGTACTGATGAGGGACTTGGATCCAAAATGTTGCTTTATGGAAAGAATCTGATATAACACAAATTCTATGTTGAGATTTATAGAACAACTGCTACTAAGTTTTAACAGGAATTCTCTGTTATGTGCACAAGGATCAAAGACCTTAATCTGGCCAACAGCCTATGGTAGTTCACATGAAGGACTGCAGAGATGCTGTGTATCATGATCAAAGTTGTGTGGCTGATGCCCAGCTGAATAGTCAAGCTGCTCGCAGAAATATTCTGTTTAGCTTACCCTAAAGGAAGAAATAAACCCCTTCAGTTCCAACTCTGCACTTCCAAAAAGCATTTCATGACCTTAGCTGCAGATAGAGGTTGCTTTTGTTAGTGCTGAATTTTATAGTTAATTTAGAGTGAGAAAAGTGAAGCATTTCCTATGCATCGAGTTTACAACAAGGGAACTCCCACTAGCCCAGTTAGATATTGCATATATCACCATGGCAAATAGCTTGTATTAAAAAAAAAACCAACTTTTTAAAAGATGCAATTTATCTTGGACAGAGGGCTGATCTGCCTTTTATTTTTTGCTTAACTCTGTTTAGTATGCAGGGTGGGCACAATGCCATGCTGACTTTTAACCCCAGTGGAAGGTTGACACAAAAGTTGACTTTAGGCCTCGAGGGAGCACAGAGCTCTAAGGGCAATTTGAGTGTGAAATGTGGTCTCTGGAAGAAAGGTCACCACATCTGCACAACCCCTTAGAGTCAGGCTTGGAGTGCTGTCTGCCTTCAACTAAAGACATGTTTTGTTATATCTTGAGGTTGCCTTAGTTGGAGGTATAGGAAGTGCATAACAGAATCAGGGGCACTGAGTGATGTTTGTGCATGTTTGTCTGCACTCTGCATCCTAAGACAAGACTTTTGAGAAGACAAATCAATACTACAACTATGTCCTGTGCAGCTGCTGTGTGGTTTTGGTCTGTTATTATAATGAATTGAAGTCTCACAACAGCAGGCATAATAAGTGCTGCTCAGCCCATAGTATTCTATCACCTTTAACTGGTTATATCTATCTAAACTTCACTGTCAACTAGAATTATACAGAAATATACTACAGAAGACCTTCTGTGGCCCTCAGGTCAAAAATGCAGAAGCAGGATGCTTTTCAATGTCAAAGGGGCTATGATGTTTTTCTTCAAGCCAAACCACTACCCCTTTTTTAAAACCTTAGCATAAAGCATTCACAAACTGAAAACCATAGTATTTTCCAGTGGGAGGGTATTTTATTCTAGTATCAGCCTCCTGTGCCTGGCCATTGTCTTGTTTTCACTTTTTTTTTTAATGCACTTTGGATCTCCTGCATTATGATTAACTGTTCAGTGAATCAGAAAGGGGAGAAGCACTAGAACCTCATTTTGGTGATGGGTGTGGAGAATATAAGCTACCTATAAGCTACCCCTGTCATTTTAAATTTGAATTCTGATGGCCAGAATTTTATGTTTGGAGCAGCTTGCATGGCAAAGCTGGTGACACTGAAGATGGGTGTGAATGGGAGTGAGCTAACAATTCTGCAGCACAGCTTTCTCCTTGGCACTGATGATTTGGGTGTTGCAGAAACTGCCCCTGAGCTAGGCAGCCATGGGCAGAAAAAGCTAAGCATTGCCTGTGGAAAATACGGACATCACAGAAGAAAGCAGAGAGGCTTGAGAAAATGTGCCAGGTCTAAAAATTATGGACATTGGNTATGGACATTGGAGAGGATTCAAGGCTGTTGCTTGCCTCACCTTTATGGCAGAGTGACAGGAGAAAATCTTAATGGTCTTTTCCCACTTATTTTAGCCTAAATTTGACTGGAGAAAAATTATAGGTGAACATTTTGGTACTTCCAACACACAGCTGAATTTTGAAGCTTGGGCAGCCCTTTAGCATCAGTCCCTAAAAAGGGGTTTGTTGCTATAGTAGTCATCTGTGTTTGTGCAGGAGAAAGCTGAAA
>WEIU01015785.1:596-16688 GCA_013389925.1 Aegithalos caudatus
CAGTGCTCGTGGGTCAAAGTTCACATTACAGACTCATGCAAGGAGATACATCAGATGCTTGCTGGCCATAACTTTTTTACCCCTTCATTCATACTGTTAACTGACTTTTCTAAACCAACATGATTTCCTTGCAAGGACATACTATTCCTTTACACAAATCCTTGCAGAATGATGCAAGTTAACGCAGTGGAACTTCCTCATAGGGATCAAAAGAATCACCCACTGGATCCCAGCAAGTGCCAAGTCTCTTTTTCAGAAAGCTGTAAATTGCTTGCATGGAGCTAAAACATATTTGACAGAAGAGGATTTAATTAATGGAACTAGGCAGGTGATCTACAAGATGATTAAAAACATCCCAGGGGGAAGGCAACTCCCAAAACTGCACTTACATAAAAAGACCAATGTTTAGACTGTTTGCCAGATGGTGAGCTGTCATATTTACTCTTCCCAGAGATTACAGTAGCAATATCAGCATTTAAGCTTTGCCCCTCAGTAAGAAATACATATGTTCCCATATGGACTGAAGTTCAAACAAGAAAATGAAGAACAGTTACATTTCATTTACCCTCAGTTGTGGAAAACCCTGCATAAAAACATGCTTTATAAATTAAGACTATATCACAGCCTCAGAAGATTATGACTCTTTTTCTCCCTTCTTTCTTTCACATAGGTGAAGACATTATTTGGCTACTAAATACAAAATGTATTTGGTAGCACCAGGAGCTGAGTAATACAAACCCTGAAGAGAGTGAGGATCAACACATCTAAGATGCTCTACTGAGGGATGAAGAACAACTTGTCTCCTTCACTGCCATTTCTAACAGCCTCAGACACAAGACACTCTTTAGCCTTTTCAGAGTTTTTGAGTGATGCATATTATGCTGGAATAGGAAGCTATTTTTTTTCAGCCTTCAGAGCTTCCTTTCTTTGATCAGATTTTAATCTGTCTCATTTCTAATGAATAACACCACAATGTTGTATTATATAGCTTTCCAGAGAAGGATTGCTACAATATCTCATCTGCCAGGAAAAGTCAATGTCTTGGCAGGCTCTTTATGAGATACCTAAATTGAATAGCTCAGATACTCTGTCTTATTCTCTTCCACGTATCTGACAGTCAAGAGGTTATCAATAAATCCACGAAAACCTGGGCAATTTTGACAACAGAGGTAGCCACATGTTCTGCCTTCTAAATGCTTGAATGTCCACCTGAAGAACTATAGATAAGCCTCTGACCTTAGCTATGGAATCACTGATGGTGAAGGTGAACTAGAGGACATCAACTCCCACCATCATAACATGATGGTAATTCTTTTGTCCTACATGCAAGATATGAAAAAGTTGGAAGCAGAAGTGTTAATGTTCTTACAGTTTGTCTGTACATGCTTAGAATTTTCAAGCATTTACATGGATGCACAAATCCATCCCTTTCTCTGAACACGAAAATGAGTTTTAAAGATAATCCTTATGCTTAAATTTACCTTTTAACTGTGCAGTCAATGCAGTAGAAGGTAAGCTGTTACCGAGAGAAATATAAAACATATTTCTGCAAATCATACCGGATTTTTCTGTTTTCCATTCCATAATCATCAATTTTATTAATTTAAATGTGTTCGTGAAAATAACAGGTATTTCAGGTAAGCAGATACCAGTTTACCTATATGAGGTTTACATGTTGAAGAAAGGAATGAACATTTTTAGAATTGTTTAGCTAAATTCTGTGTCTAACATGTACCTAACAAAAACTAACCTTATATTTCTGTTCAGAACAAGCCATTTTCTGGATAATTTCTTATTTATTTGTTTGTTTGTTAGTTTTGAAGAAGAAATCAAGAGAGCACAAATATACTGTTAGTTCAGCTTTCTGGTATTCCCTGCAAAAGAACCTAGTGTGTCACTGATGGAGATGAAAGCCATAACCACACTGCTTTGTCTGACTTCCAACCTAAAGATCCATGCTTACTATGCATTTTTTTCTTGTTATTACACCATTGCTAGTCAAAAATGTGGACTTTACTGTACACCTATTGGAGTCTCTTCAATCCAGACAGGTTTCCAAACAGCAAATACAAACTGGCTTAGACTGGACAGACACAAACTGCTTTCCATAAACATAATTTTTATGTATTAATACTTTAAACATTCAGGCTTACATCTCTAGATTGTGGAAATAATAATGCACACTTATTTTACCATGCTCCAGAACATTTCCAGCTTCAGTAGTGGCCTAGTCTTACACAGCTCAATATTCTTGCTTTAATTTTATTTTTTTAACATCATGTAGTTTATTAAAGTTTTTTTGTAACCTGTTTTACACGTATTTAAGCATTTGCAGGATTGTGGCTTTGATTGTGTGTCATATGTACTTGATGCCAGAAACAATTTGATCTTCACCATTTAAAAGCACTTTCTCCTGCTGTTCAATCATTTTTTTCATGTTCCAGTGCAGTTTAAGATTCATATCTCCTGTGCCTAGTTTATTGCTTGTTGCACTGCATGGTAATGCTAAAATATAGTTTTAATTTTATGAGATGCCAGAAGTGTAGTAAATCATTGTAATAAGAGAAGGATGGGAAATTATTCTGCTACCAAATTTATTTTTCCTTCTTTTTTCCTTATGATTCATTTCAAATCATGCAGATGATGTTAGCAAAGAATTCAATTTAAAATGTGTAATGAAGCTAATGGAAAGAGGCTTAAAAGGGTTCTGGTTCCAAACCTCAATTTTCACATGTATATCACTATAACTGGGCCTTTAAGTGCAAACATTATGCCAGCAAAAACTTTATTTAGTATCACTATTGGGAACTACTAAAAATATTTACTATATACATAGAACTTCATTAACTTAAGAAGGACTAGGCCCTCAAAAGGCCATTTTTTTACACTATTATGCAATGGAGTATAGTAATACATTATTCTAACACAAATTTTTTTTCCCAACAGAAAAAAAAAACAAAACTACTTTCTCTTTTTCATCAAACAGCAACACATACCTTAAGCTTCTTTACACTTGTGCACGGATCATTGGAAAAACTCTCAGTATCTGAAATCTCGATGTCTTCGCCGTAAAGGACGCCAGTCAGATCATTCCTCACCTGTCACAGGTTGAGAAAAAGGCAAACTGGTGAACCAAGAGCCAGTGAGAAGGAAGCAGATGGACTGCATTTATATCTGTAATCACAAGGCATGATCTTGATGATGACATATGCACCCAGATAGTTTTTTTCCATTTCACCTAAAATGTGATCAAGGCACTATTTATGACCACACTCTGCTATCAATGGCTGTACCATGTAAAGGACTTTACTACATGTGGCAAAAGTTCTCACACAGCCCCACAAACTGGGCTACCACTTTGTGTCGTGGAGATGGACAGTTCTGTATTTCCAGGGCTGTTAGCACCAAAAACTTTGTTGTAGCCAAAGTGATGTATGGGACAGCATCAAGGGAAAAGACTCATCAAGGAAACTCTTAAATATTCCCAAGCACTCACTTCAGCATGAATCAGCAGAGTTTAGCTGACATCACTTAGGGACTGATAAAGCCTAATGAACTCCTCTGTGGACTACCCCTCTCTTCAACAACATGTCACACCATAGGGCAGCAAGAGGAATAGTTGCACATGCAATCAGGTACTAGTGGATTTTTTCACCTGTTTAATAGTGGCAAGACTGTCCTCTTTAAGCTGTCTAATAGCACAGAGAAGCCAGATAACACAAAGCAATCTGGCTTCTGATTTAGGATTTTTCCCATGTAATTACTTCAAGGTTTTCTGTCTTAATCATTGCTGGTTTTCCTCCAGCCACATGACTGCAAAACCAGTTTCACATTACTACTCCTAATAGATAAGCAAAGATAATTTTAGTCTGCAACATGATTACAGACTGAAGAGAGTGGCACATCAATTTTAAGTTAATAGAATTATGATTTGTAGTGATTGTCTATTTAGTTTGTTTGTAATAACAGAAATAGGAGAAGCAAATCATTGTAAAACAGGTATGCCACATGCAAACACAGAAAATAAAGGATGGGAGATACATGATATTAAACAGGAGAATTTAGAAACCTGTGTGTCATATGCAGATACTTTCTGATGATATGGGTTATTTCCTGACAATCATCACTATACCAGCTGCCTTAATTACTTTTTTCATGACCTCTATGTCATCTTATTCCCTTTAGTCATGCTTTAAAATTACTTAGACATATTTTTTACTTTATAACCTTATACAATGATTAAAACAAATGGACATATAAGTAACTTTTTATTAAAAATTGTTTTATCTCAGAAAAGCAAGTCAGAATGGTCAGCTTGACAAGATTTGAGTTACATCCTTTATCCTTCTGTGATGTTACCAGTTTTTAAACTCATTCTGTGAAAACATGTTCCCAAAAAGAAATTGTAGTTACTTCTTTTTCTTCTTCTATACTAGTAAAACTGAATTATTGCTATTTTAGCTCCAGCAATGCCGTTAATGGCTCCTTACAACAGAGGTCTTTCTTGATACAAAGAAAAATTGTTTTTTTAAAACAAACCATCAGTGATAACAAAAGAAAGCAAACCTCTCTTGATCATAGTTTAGCCAATGTCCAAAATCTTTCTACCTAGTGTAAGAGAGCACTAGAACTATCATTTGCTACTGACAAAAAGCAGCATTTTCCTCACTTAACATCAATGTACTTTTCAAAGGAATACAACTTGTCACATGCTTCTACCTACTACTGTTCTACTTTCTTCTGTATGACAAGAATTATTTTAGTTTCAGATTTGCTTTTTTGATATTTTCTGACCAATTCTAGTCAGTCTTTTAATCAAAGAAAGATTAGATTTACATTACTCATCTAAACTGAGTAGAAAACAGCTGATTTACCAAATACTTTCTAGTCAAATTAGATCATTATTGACATAAGAACAATGACAAAAACCACTTTTTACTTATTATTAGCACTTATGGACAGGCTTCAGTGGTGGGCACAAGGCTGATGATTATAAAAATTATACTTCAGACTGTCTACTGACTCGTTGGGATTCCATCCTTTCAAAACTTTGCATTTGAGGAATTAAATTGTGTATGTTTGGGTTTTTTCTGTGCAACACATTTAAATTCAGCCACTGAGAAATTTCTTTGATGTCTCCCCTGGCTCATCTGCTAGAAGCAAAGAATCTGTGGCTTTCAGAGCTCCTAGACTTTTCATTTATCTACTGATTAATCTCCCAAAAGACACACCTTACTAGATTTTCTGCCAAGAAGTTGAAAAGCTTTTCCCTTTACTGCTGGAAGCAGATATTTGCTGTTTTCCAGATGCATCTGTTATGGAGATTTTGCCAAAAGAAGTGTTTCTCTCCCATTATCCCAACAAGATATTAGCAGATTTGTAAGAATTTACCAGGTTTTTCTAAAAGACAATGTTTTCCTTTCAATGCTCTGACCTATGTCTGACACATCATTCTGTGTCCCTGCTCTGGGAGAATTTTTACTCTATTTTCCACTTTTTGGTTCCTATTTCCATACTTTTTTTTCCCACCAACCTCACATTCTTTTCTTCCTTTATAAAGAAATACATCACAGAATGGAAACATGGTGTTTTCTTTCTACAGAGGTTCTTAACTTCTTTCAGATAAATTTGACTACAGAACCTTCTGATTTGGATTTAGGTCCAAAGTCAGAATTTGCAAAGCCTCACCTTCAGCTCTAGAGCTGCTAATCCTGATGCAAACATTCCTATTTTGGATGAAATCTCTGAAACTGAGGATACAAAATGCTGCATGTTATGTTTTAGCAGATGCTTGCAGTGCTGGAAAGCGTATTACCAGCAGTTTTAGTACAAGCAGTTTTAGAGCTCAGCAGCAATCGTTTCATTCCACCAACTCCAAGTAAAGAGAACCATAAACTAGTGTGCTTCTGGTTTTTGTTGTGTAAATAGCATAATTTTAACTTTTGGAAACTGCTGTATAAAGTGGCAACAAAGCTGGATTAAGTTTTTATGGAGATCCACAGCTGCTAAGGAAATTTTGCACCAACACAGAAGCAGTGTAATTCCATGGGATTTTAGACCCTTGTTAAGAATTTAATGAAGGCTGTAGCTCTATGTCTGCTAATATAAATTTTACCTACTTTAAATACAGCAATATTTTATTTTCAGGAACTACCAGCCTTGATCATGAATAAACCTGAAAATTTTCACAAATCAGTGAAAGACAGTTTTGCACTCTTCTGCTACAAAGTTAGATTAAATCAGTGTTTCACCATACTATATATTTAATCTGTGTGGTCAACTGCAAAAATTATTGGGGTGCAAATATATTTACTCAGGAGCAAGTTCCAAAAAATGAAGGGTTTTTAAGAGATGCTTTTGCAGGAAGGATGGTCCTTTTGCTTTAGGCAAAAGTTAAGATGGGATGTAAGAGAACTGATTTTTCTCTCTCATTCTGCCAGAGCTGCTCTTTGATTCAGCTCCAATGACTGAAATAAAGTTTTAAAGTTTGCTACCAAGTCAGGCTGCAAATTTTTCTTGTGAAGTGGATGGCAGCAATACTTGCCTACCTCATAGCTCTTGTATCAAATTTAGTGATGTTTGAGAGGTGAACAACAAAGTCCCTCACCCTGCACCTGTGAAAGAAGAAATACAGGGATTTTGAGGAATAAAGAACTTGCACTGCAAAGGAAGAAATTTTAATTTCTTTAATCTCTACCAAATCCAGAGAGTAGATAGAAGAAATAAGTGGCCTGTAAAAAATGGTGAGTCTAGAGGAGATAAAATTGCAACATACTTTTGTAGTCTGTACCAGAAAGAATGCATGTAGCTTTAAGAAAAGGAAGAAGATGTTGAGGAGCAGCATGGTCTGGCTCCCTAAGGAAGAGGGGCACAAGTGTACAGCCCCTGGAACAGGGACCTCACCAGCCAGCAACCCAGCAAGGGGAGCAGGACAGGCTTGGAGAGAACAGGCACTTTCAGCCCAGAAGTGACACCTCCATACAAGTTCATGGTAATAAGGCAGGTTGAATGTAAAGCTGAAAAGTCAATCCAGAAGTCTGGAACAGGATCAGGTCTGGTAAAAATAACCAGGGTGAGATCATGATTGCTGGACAGGTCCATACCAAAATGACAGAACTGGAGACAAGCCTACAGGGCCCCTGCCAGGCATGGCAGCGATGGAGAGAATGGGAAACCAGCACCCCACAGCATCACGAGGACACAGACTAATGGCACTGAGCTGAGCTGAAATGGGGTCAGGGACAGGGAAAGAGGGGAGTGGGTGGTGCAGCCCTGGGGGCCTACTCAGGGGCAGAAAGGGCTTTTGGTGCTCTCAGAACCCCAACACTGAATTTTGGTTATTTTTTACTTCCTACATGAACTCCGTGTGATTCTCTGCCTACAATTTATAAATGACTCTGTCCCTCACAAGGATACAAAATTTGCACACATAGTGATTTTATTTTAGGTCAGAGGAGATTACTCACTTCAGTGAGATTATGAGTGAAGGCACCTTTGACCTGTAGTAAATAGTTAGCATCCAATTGGTCACAGTATTTCAATTTTTTGCAAGCCAATTTTATCTGCTTTTTTTTTCCAAAGAAAAGAGTAAAGGAAGGTGATATTCCTGATGAACTGTCAATCTAGTGATGACAGTTTGGAGATTTAGGGGTCTTCATTGACCAACACTTCAAACCAGGTTTCAAATGATACTTTTAAAGGCACAGTTCACTTAGTTAATCCTAACTCTGCCAGTTACAAAATTAATTTAATAATTTTTAGATTAATCATACTACTTTGCTTTTAACAGATATTTCCGATGACCTTTTGGTTCACTAAAGCTGCATGTAAGTACAGCAAGCTAAATCCTTGTCATTCAGGGCAGTCTAATCCCACCAGATGTTGATCATAAGAGATGCCTAACAAATGAGAACTGGTCAGACCAGATGGATAACACAGTCAGATATTTTACTAAGATTTCCTGTTGTCCAGAATATACAGTGCACTTTAAAATGTTATACCGTAGGAGTTTCAGTACAGACATATAATATATGCATACAAAACAAATGCTTGAATGATAAGAAAACAATTCCTCATTACATGGACAAAATGTAAATTTTGAGTAATTACATAGGACAGATTACAATTTTTGGGATTAGTAAAGATAGAGGTCTCACCATATACAATGCGTTACAAGCAAATATAATTATCCCTATTTTCATTCCAATTGAACGTATTACTCATATTTAGAAGATTTGAAGCATTAAGTGAAAACTTCCATCCAATAAATACTAACTGCAGAGATACACTTCCATGGATATACACATCATTTGGGACTACAAAAATGAAACATTGTCTCTCTTCTTATTTGAAGAAGAGAGACAATGCAAAAATAAAAGATGAAGCAAAAATACACCAAGAGGAAACAGTAAAATATTATTTTAGCTAATAAGAAGGAGTTTTGTTTAGAGGAAAACTAAAAAAAACTAAATATGTTTTATTGTGTAAAGGAGAAATGAAATCAGAACTGCATTGGATTTCCTTTTCTGTTCAAAAGAAATCAGAATTTTTTTTAAAGTACCATGTTTATGGCTTTCATTGTGACAGGAAGGGAAGGAACCCTGTAATATTGGATTTTTACTTGGGTAAACTGCCACAATATGGGCTTCCACAAAAAAAATATTACTTTTTTCATTGAACTAGGATGTTAGTTGCTGGGTCTAACCTGAAAAAGAATGCAATCAATATTAGTCTCCCCTACAAGAAACACCCACATGTTTCTGACTGAATCTTTCAGACTAGAGTAATAATAACACTGCTTAGGATGTTTTTGTTCTATTTGTATTATAACTACATATTCCAGTTAAAAATGTTAATTATCCTCCTTTCTGCCTGGAATGGCAGTATGGTAAATATGGTTTCACATAAAATCTACACATGTGTGACTATCAAACAGATCACATCTATTTAAAAATAAACCTCTATGAAGTCACCTACAAAATGCCCTAATTTCCTCTCAAATTCTCTAAAAGAAGAAAAATTTTCCTTACTTTGCCTTTGTTGTGTTTTTGATCACAGAAGCTAACCATAATCAGGAGCTCTGATGTTAAACCTACCAGTTGTGTGTGAAAAGAATTGACAGGCATGCAGGGTTCTTGTGGTAGGGGAGAAGTTAATAAGGGGGTTCCGGGGTGACCTACAAACAGGTCAAGTTAGAAGGTAATTTCTCTCCAACAGAGATAAAATCAATTTGTCTTTTCAAGAGGTGGATCAGTTTCTATGAGTTGATACTTCACGGCATATTGCAGTGAAATAAAAATTTAGTTAGGAAAAAGCCCTAGGGATCTGCACTATAACAAAGTATGAAAAGGTTAAATTCCACTTAATCTACAGGCATGTTAAGAACATGCACATAATGTTCAGCAGGACTTTGAGCACTTTGGAAAAAAAATATGTCCTCACTAAGACTGGACACTGAGACAAGTTAAAACACAACTCAGCAGTACAACAGATAGAGGAAAGGAATGATGCATTCCTTGCAGGAAAAAAATACATAATGCATTGCCAAGCCAGAAAGGTTCTCTAAGATAGTAGGAAAGGATTGAAAGTAATGATATATTTTATAAGCAATAACATATTTTCACATGAGGAGTTAAAGAGCACAAATGAACAAAACTGAAAAAGAAAATACACAAAAAATATACTTCTGGTTCCTTTACTGTGAGATAGCATCTACAAACCTGAGGATAATGTGATTTCTGATGGCTTCCAGGGAAATAGGACAACCATCCTTCTACAAGTTTATCAGACATGACTCGTAGAGAAAGCAGAACAAAATTAAAGGGTCTAGAGGTTGTAATATTATACAATAGTAATTTTCGTGTCAGGTACTATGAAAGTAAATAGGGGCCATATTGAGAATAGATTATTTAATAATTCATAAACCAATTCCAGAAGTGCAAGTAATTTAGTGAGAATTTAGAAATGCTTGTTTATTACAGCAAGAGATGCAATAGGACTACTGAAGTTGGTGCAAGCATTCAAGTACTGGGAGTGCTGAACTACTCAATATTTTATCTTGGAGGGAATGCAGAAGCAGACAATTAAGGGAGCTCTATATTATTATGTGTGAAGTGCCATCAGAACATCAAATGAAAAATATAGAATACACCTGCATCTTTTTCTGGTAAATTAAATTTCACAGGGTTTAAATATGAGTTTAGAGAAAATGTATTTAAAGAAATTTCAGAAAAAAAATTGAAATAAATTAAAACCCCCTAGAATACATAGTAAGCCTTCTTTACATTGGTGAATTTAGTGTAGCCTAGGAAATAATAATAGAACAAGATGGAAAGTCTCATGGCACCACAGAAATAAAGAATAAATCACAGCTTAGAAAAAGATAATTTCTGTTGAAGGACACACTGTACTACCACTCTCAAATCCACTTCTGTAATAGTCCACATGTAGCAAAGACTGTTCAACGACTGAAGCAAAAATTAGGGACTCACTATCTGACTTTATTTTTAAAGATAAACAATGTATAGTAGTTAACTCTTACATACATACACATTTCAAATACTTTTATTACACTCAGGAAGAACCCATTTACTAAAACAATTCTGAACAGAATTCATTGAGAGGGGTAATTCAAACAATCAATGATAATTAAATATTGCTTAAGAAAACGTTATCAGTGCTAAAAGAGCTTTGATTTATAATTACGTATGGAAGCGCCTTTATGTAAAATCCTCCTTGATTAGGCAGAAGGAAAGCAACCTACCATTTGTACATTTGAAGTCTCTTAATCCATGATGGATAAAATATTTTTTTATTCCAACACTAACTAGGAAGGGCGTTACATGTGTATTGCCAAAGTTAAGATAAATGAGCATGCCTAAGAAATGAGTCGTCTCATCAATAAATAGATGTCTAAAACAGGTGAGATGAATTGCACCCTGGAAGAACCTCTCTCCTTTCTCCATTAACTATAAATGGAGCTCAGATGACTCTCAGATATGGACAGTTGAACTCTAGCTGAATTCCAGGTCTCAAAATCTAACCCTGTCTCAAAATGGTGTTCCAGTAGCAGTCTATCCACCAAAACTTAAAAGCCCCAACGATCCCTTACCTTACTAAAAGATTCTCAGGGCGATGTCAGAGGAGTGAGCTGCCTTCCTGCATCCCTTCTCAATCTGTCCACCCAATGGCTGAGGGCCTTATTCTACTTCTTGGTTGATGGAGAAGGTTTGCTCAAATCACGGGCTTGAGAAAAACTTTAAAGTCCTTATGCATTGGGGATTTTTTTCTTTCAGAAAACCTGGATCAAGTTTGAAGTTTTGCCATGCACTCAGTCACTGTACCAAAGCTACAGCTCCTCACTAATGGTTTAATTGCTTCAGACTCAGGGGGCTATGCCAACATTTATGAAAACCTCTGCATCCAGGAATAAGTCTTGTTATCAGCTGAAAACTATGAATACAACCCTCAGTGGGAAACTAAAAAAGGAAGAAACATTTACCTAATATAAAAACTTGATGACATTTTGATGAAAGGGAGATTATAGAACCTGTGAGGATAGAGATCACAAGGAATTATTACATTATTTCAAAAGTTCTCCAAAATAGCAATCCACATTCCTCAGACTTCCTAAATGTGGAAAGGTCAGCAACATTAAGCTCAGATTTAATTCTGTTCTATGTCTGAACTATGGGAATAATTGCCCTCCTGGCAACATGCTGGGATATTTGGGCTTTAGGCTTTTTAGGAGTACAGGGAGAGGTTTGCTTAAAAATTGAGAACAGTTTAATAAAACTTTTCATTAGCTTATTTTCCATTGCTCTAAACACCTTTGTTTAGATCAACTTTGTAAAAAAACCCTGCAGTTTAAACATCATATGACTCTATTTCTTCTTTCAGATGAAAAGCAGAAAACAGAAGGCCATTTCAGGGATCCAAGGTCATCACATTACAATGATAATGTTATTGTAAATATACAAGAAAATTTTACCATATGGGTCATGCTTCAGCCCCATGTTCCTTCTTTCTGGAAAAATACATGACAAGTTACCTTCTGTCTCTTCAGACTCAGAGAGGTTCTACACTAAAGAAGTAAATTGGATACTAACTGGAGTGATATTACTGGGCAGAGATAAGCAATAAGGAGATTTTAAAAATAAACATTCCTCTTTCTCTCCACAGTGTATCATTACATTCAAAGAACATTTTTTCACTTGCACATGTATATTAAATTGAGCCATCCTTTCCTGTTTTCTTGGAAACTAAAGTCAGAAGAAGATAAACTGAAGATACATAACATTAAAGTACTAATGCATTTCTTAGTTTTATGTATTGAAATTTCATACTACTGTTTTATTTTCAGAAATAACTTTTCAGAGTCTTTGAAGTGGAAACAATTGCTCCCTTACTAATTTTTAGCTGTCTCATATGGTCATTAATATTCCTGTGATCACTGGGATTATTATTTGAGGAAACAATGGGTTAACAAACCCAAATGGCCACCTTCTGCATGTGCAAGTACTGCTGTTCTGATTTCTCTGTCAAAATGCTTCAGTATTTGCTCTCTGTGAAGACACCATATTAATTTTATTCATAATTTATATTTATTTATAATGCAGAATACCAAAATAGNCTGTGGGATGCAGCAAATCATCAGCAACCCAGATCCAAAGAAAGATTGTGAATCTGACTATAATAGTTGGCATCAAGAGTCTGCACTCACCCACTTTTACTGGAGAAACTGAGGAGTTATGAAACCTTGAACAACTAAGATACTGCCATTGTTACAGGAAAATCTTCCTCCCTGCTTTCAAGCCCACAAGCCACAGGAAGGCTGAAATTCACAATCTCAGTTGTGGCAGTCTTCACATTGGAACAACATCCTTCCCGTTGGATATCCTAGAAGTATTCCATATTTTAAAAAATAGACATACTATCTCACAGGCTAGCAGAAGGCTACATAACTTAGGGAGAAACAATCATCCCCAAATACCAACCGTGCTTTTATTTACAGAAAGGACTTCTGTAAATTCCATCTGCAAATCCCAACTGATGCCCAAATCTGTTAATTTAGCTGTTACTACATTCATATCTACATATTTACATGACTTTGTAGACAAAATATTCTGATAAGAATACTACATAAGGTCAATTTTATTGTCATTTGATGCTGCAAGAAGGTTCAAATGGCCAAAGGCAATGAATATTTTTCTGTTTGGCAAATTTACTATATAGTGCAGAAAACCTCTGACAAAGTGATTACACACTACACCTGTAGGAGGAAGCAACAGTCTTGCAGGAGCTGTATGGTGGCTATGGTCTTAATTGTTGTAGGAAACCTTGCTTGAGTCTGCCCCACAGTAAATGCTTCCTGAAGAAATGTCTTGATTTTACTTTTCTGCTTCAAAACAAAACAAAACACAAACCAAAACAAAACGAAGAGGGGCGATGCTGGAAAATGTCAGAAATGCGTACAAAGTGGATCACATTCAAAATCAATGGTATCTAAAATTTAGTTGCATTTAGATTACCCATGAGCTCAGGAACAAAGAGAAATCTATAAGTAAAGCTTGAAAATTCAAAACTAATAAAAGACAAGGCATACAATTTCAACTACCGACATGTATTTTGAAAAGGTGCCATGTACTTGACACAATAGCCAACTGTGATTTCTAGGAAGCAGACAAAGTTGACCCTGTCTCTTATATGCAGCACCAAGCTGAAGTTCAAGGCTGCTTCAGAGAGTGTGACAGAATGCTGCTAAAAGTCTGCAACAGAAAAAATAATGGATGTTTAAATAACACTCTCTGGCATAAGGGGAGCTACAGTAGTTCATATCACTTAGAAGAGAGTTACAGACTAAACTACTATGTCTCCTAATCTCTCTATCTTCCACCTCTTTCCCCTAAAAACTGATAATGCCACTATCATCTATTACATCAGTGATTTTCCCAAATTCATCATTCACTGTCCGCTGCTAAAGGCTTCGGAGACTAACCACCTCTGAAAATCAAACAGAAAAGAAAACAAAAAAAACCCACAAAAACAAAAAAAACAAACAAAAAAAAACCAAACCAAACCAAAACAAAACAAAACAAAAAAAAAAAAAAAAAAAAAACCAAAAAAAAACCAAAAAAAAAAACAAACCAAACCTGACAAACAAACAAACAAAAAAACAAACAAAAATCTATAATCGAATTCTTCTTTGGAAAGCAAGGTAATTAATAGCTTATTTAACCCATTCCTGTTAATGTAATCATTTCACATATGCTAAGTGAATTAAATTCACTTTTTAATCAAAGTTAAATTCAGGTAAAGCAAGAGCTATTAGAGAATTTTCATCCCATTTTCTAGGACTACTAGATGATTAAACTTTATTTTGGAATTTGGGGATTATCCCTTGGTTCTCCAAGATTAAAGAAAATGCAGTAACTATATTAATATCTTTTTTAATATTGAAGAAAACCCTGTGGTTAAGACTACACAAAATGAATCCTAAACACAGAGCAATTCCTGTAAGCAAAGGGAGCATTCTGGCCCTGAGGCATCAGTTATGCAGGCATGTCTGCAGTCATCTGAAAAATTGAAACTTTACACAGGTCACACCCTGTTAGTACAATAAATATTTAAGACCAATCCAGAATCTAGTTGTCTGTTTTATCAAAATCATTCAGAATTAATCTTTACCTTTTTATTGAGTCAAAAATTTGCCTAAGGTTGTTGGTCAACAAAATACAGGAATCTTGCCAGAGGAAGAAAGTCTCAATCAGAGGTAAATTTAAGAAAGTATTTNTTGGCTTCACATTCTCTTTTCATTCAGAATCCTCAAGAATCACATTAATACAAGCTGTTTGGTTTAAGAAAGTAAAGCCAATTTTATCCATGATTTGAAAATAATACAAAAATATAAGCAGTCTATCAGTACTGTCTGAGAGGAAGTCATTAAATCAGTATTGAAAACAGAAGGCAAAATCTTCTAGGTAAGAATTCCAGGTGAGAATGACTTGAAGTGCTTTATGCTGCAAATTAAGGAATCAGTGGCAATCTGTATTGGGCCACTTGTTGGCAGCTTCAAGTGGTAAAAAATTACGTCTGTTTGTATGGACTGGTGGTCATCTCCTTGACCCTATGTCCTAATTCTTTTTACTGTTGCTTCCCTTTTCTTTTAAGCCTTATGGATTGTGTCTGGAATTTGAAGAACAGCTGGAATCAGACTTCTGTATCCCCACAAGACCTAGCAACAATCTGATATTAAAAATGTTTGGTACCTTCATAAGCATATACAACGCTTTATCTTATGCCTCTTAGGAAGCAGAGTGCACATATACCACCATTACAGGTTACACATTTGACTTCAATGGAATTGATTAATCTCCCTCAAAATAACTTCTATCTATTTATGAGTTTTTAAATAAATCCCATGCCATTTGTTATATGTTTTGAATTGGTCTGAAGGATAATGCCCATTTAGCATTAAAAAAACCCAAAACCAAACTGTAACATTAATTGCTTGTAAAATTAATCTCCCTCATTTAAACAAGAAAGAGATTTAGAAGTACAGAGAATAGCTCTATAGTCCATACAAGCAAACTGCTCTGGCAAGATGAAGATTTAATAGAGTGGGAGAGAGGAGAAAGACATTAATTTTTTTTTAATTATGTTCTCTTTATATAACATTTCTGTTAAAGATCTGTGGACATATTTGAATTGGTATTTGTGGCTCCTGCAATCTGAATAATTCTTTAAATTTCCATCTATTTATTTATTTCAATGCCAGAAAAATTTGGTGAATATTATCTGGGAGTGCAGTTGTTATTACAGTATTTAGGAAACTGACCATTCACTACTGATTTGTGTGAATAAATATTCAAACAACAATACATTGCCATGGAACCATATTTGCCTCCACACTACATGAACATATCAAAGTAAGGGAAGTATCAGCTACTACTGACATTTGGGTCTAAAAATGTTTATTAGAGAAAGGAGGACAGCAATCCTCCCTCTTTCTCTCCCTGCCCTGATTCCCTGTTGTTACCAGATGATGTGATACTCTTAAGTATGGTCCTAAAGGAGAGGAGAAATGGAGGAAGA
>WEIU01015789.1:0-12940 GCA_013389925.1 Aegithalos caudatus
CCTCTTTTGTCTGTGTGCACCTGCTTGTGTACACCTCTTGCTGTTTCTCCTTCCCTCTGTGTAAGCAGATTTCCTGCACTTACAGGAAGAGCCCTCCTTCCAAAAATGGTTGCAAATATTCAAATAAAAACATTGAATTAATTGGAGGAATAATATATTTCTTTGTTCTCTGGTAAACTTGAACCTTAAATAAGTGAAATTATGAAGAAGTCACTTTTCTTGCTTCACCTTGCCCTCTTTCTCATGATAAGCTGTTTTCATGGTGAATTTAATTTAAAATGAACATGATCACCTTGGAATTCTTGTTAAGAGTTTACCCTGCTTTGATTCCATTACCTTTTAACACTGGGGGGAAAAGCATAGCTTGAGTATCTGTTTTGTCTCAACACATGTGTAGACTGGCTTTGAATAAACAGACTTTAGTGCTTTGTTTTCCTTAAGTTTAATCACTGCTTGTGCTGTGTTTTCAACCTTAATTCAGCCTATTTCTGCATCCCATCTGTAATAAGCATCTGCTGTGCTAATAACCCTGTTCTCTTGCTGTGTGCAAACCAATGGTTTGTTTGCTGACTGAGGCATTAACCTGACTCCAGAGTGAAACAGTGCACATAATCTTTCATTCTCTTGTGTGTTCTTGCCTCTAAAACTTCCCTGTTTGACCTCAGTGTTTGGAGCCTTTGACAGAGGCCTGATTGTGCCTAACGTGAATTAGTGACAGAGGAGGCAGGGAACTGATGATCTTCTGTGTTAGATGTAACAAGGTGCTCTTCAGCCCAAGTGTAGATTGTGGAGCAGGTAACATTTCTGTTTATCAACCTGCTGGTAATCATGAATTTAATCAAAACACAATGTGAGAATTTCTTTTTCACAGCTGAGAACATTTACAGCGATGTAAATCAGCAGGAGCACTTAGATTTTGTCTTCAGCTCTGCCATAATAGAGAACTTCCTATACTTATAAAATAGAAGTGGCTTTTTGGCTGCTCTGTGACCATACAATGTTTGTGCCACTGCCCTGTATTGTTTCCTGGTGCTGTAGGTTCCAGATTGCTGAAATTGATTATTAACTCTTAGAACCTCCTTGAAAATCCTTTATTCTTGTTGCATAGTCTGCTAAATTGTGCTAGATGACAGTGATCTGGAGGAACTTGTGCACACTGAAAGGAGATACTTTCAAACAGAAACAGCCTGATAAGGCTTGTGCATTCAGCAGTGTGATTTCATAGATGGCATGAAAGCAAAAGTTAAATTCCTGATACATTGCACTGTTAAAAATGTGTCTGTGATCAGGCTGTACTATAAACAGAATTAAGAAACTCCTAGAAGCATACATAGGTTCCTCATTGCCACTGATTTGTCACCTTCCCAGTGGTAATTCCATTGCCCTACAAATTTGTATTAAAAGTAATAATAATTTAAAAAATATTAACTTTTCTGATAGAACTCAACAGAGCAGGATAGATGGTGGGGTTGCCTCAAGGAGCTGTTACTTCTGTGACAGTTCTGGTCTCTAGTATTTGGAGCTAACATTGAAATGAATGGCTCAGCTGGTCTTCTCCCTGTTGGTCTTTAATTATAAATATGATTTTTTTTCCCCTAATATTAAGAAGCATTAACATTTGATGTACAATTATTTTTTAATTCCTATTCCTGCTGTCTGCTGTGGAACCTACTTGACTGATGAATACTCAAGCTACCTTAATTCTTTTAAGATCTTAAGTTCAGCTGTGTTTATGTGCCTGCATGGGTAACCCCATCTCTGGGCTACTCAGCTGGAGGAGCAGGATGTTGACTGAGCTGCAAGCAGTTGCAATGTAAATACCAGCTGAACTTCCCACAGATGCACACAATTTGAAAGGGCATCCTGTCCCAATATTTAAGTAAACTCTATTGCTGTTGTTGGTTAAAGAGGAGTTCTGCTGTGTGTCTTCAAATCAACATCCATAATCCTTTCTGATGTAGAAAATTCCATATATTCTGTAACACGCTGCTTTGAGGCTTTGTGTACTGTGCATTAACAATGATTTAGCTCTGTGTGTTGCTTCACTGAGCCATAATGATATGGTTTTACCTTCCATTATTGTTGTTCCATGCTTGTTTTTACTAATCCAGGAATTTTTTTTGCAATATCTCTCTGGGATACTGTGGGAGAAGAGTGCTTGTTATGCTAATATTTTTGAGGATTTTTTTTGTGAAAGCTTCAGCAGAGCAAAGTCCTTGAGGATGCAGATAAAGCAGTATGTTTTCCAAAAGCATTTAATTTCCAAGCATATCAGTTAATGCTGTTTACATTTAGCTGCTTTATTTACAGCCATAATGAGGTATTTCAGTGACAGAATAAGTTCTTTCTTCTCCTGAGATCACTTTTGGGAAATATGGAAGCACAACAGTTTCATCAAGGAAGTATAAAAGTGTTTTTTTTGTTGGAGGTGTAAAACAGACACTGTGAAATCAAAGCCATTATGTGGTGTTGCCAGGGAGCTTTTTTGCTACCACTAGGGTTGGATAGATTGGGACAAATCAGGATTCTTTAGGACATAAAACTTAATTTGACAAAAAGGCCACTTCTTCCTCAACTCACTGTAAATCAGTGTTAGAATACATCTTTGCCCTGCTCTGTTGAATACTGATGAATGAATCACATTTACATTTTCAGCTGTGATTTGAACCTCCAACCCAACAGAACAGAAGGCCTTTTAAAAGATTTTTCAATGCCAGTGTACCAGTGGCTTTCACATTTGCATTGGAGGATTGATTTAAAGCTAAATATTAGCCTTTTCATGCAGGACTGCAGTGATTTAACCCATACTGCTCACAGCTTTGGGTCTTCTGTGTGGTTCTTTGCTGTCTAACTGATTTATCTTCCTCTAGAGAGAATTATTTAAGTTTACCAGAATACTGCAAATCTGTAAATTATTTTCTTTTACTTCAATATAAGAAGTCTGAAATCTTTTCTTTGACTTTAAATTCCAAACAATTCCAGATAATTGTTAAGCAGTATACAGGGGCTGCTGGCATTTTTTGATGTTCCCATCTACAGTGATTTGTGAATTTGCGAGTTTACCTGCAAATTGTTGTTCATGTGGAGTTTTTTTGTGTTATTATTGCTTGTTCTTAATTCAGAAATAAGCTGCTTCTTAAGAGCTAAATAGCTGTGCACATTTTAACTTAAAAGCTTTAAGCCTCCAGTGTATTTACCATCAGCTTTTCATCCTGAGACTTCTCTGCACCAAGGTCCTTTTTGTTCAATTGACTTATCAGTGTTTCAGTGGCCTGTTTCAGTTGAGGATAAAATTGAGGGATCTTCTTGAGATCAAGGACTTTTAGGTCCTTGCAAAGAAATAAAAGCCAAAATTGCTTCTCTGGTAACATTCCAATTCCACATCATCCTTTTCTTTCCCTGAGCAGTGTGGGTGGCACCTGTTCAGGCCCTGTGAATGCACTGCTTTTATCCATTATGGTTATGCTTGTGAGGCAGGAGTTCTGGCTCCATTGCTTCATTCTTTCAGCTGTCTTGCAGAACACAGAAATTAGGAAATGTGTAAAATGCCTCCTTTACTCTTCCTGGGCATAAAATTTTGGATGCATCCATTTTAGAGAGATTGCAATTAGGACTTTGGGAAAAGTTTTTCTATAAGTTGGTTTATGATTGGTTTTGTTCGTTTCGGCTTTTTTTTCATAAACTGACATTTTAAATGGTAGAAAAAACATATGCTTTTAGATATTTTACTGATGTGTAGCTCATGTGAGCCTGAGATCCAGATTTCAGTCCATGGTATGTAGTCTAAATGACAATGGTCAGAAGTGGGGCTTTTTACTGTGGTGGTGAATATTCAGGGTGCTTAACACGGACTTTAGAGAGTGTCTGACTCATCCCTGATGCCAGATCTTGCTTCATAATCAGAAGAGCAGGAAGAGAAGGCAATACTGTGGGGTTTGTGGGGGTTTAGTGAAGTTCTTCCCCCCTTCTCAAAAGAAGGAAATGCTTTTGGAGGGGACAAAGCACTGCAGGCACCAGTAGATGGTGCCACTGATCCTGGAATGTCTGCATTGCTGAACATGAATATTTGCCTCCCCTGAGAGGGAATTAACTCAATCTCTGATTGCCAATTTCAGCATAATTAACCCAAGGCTTTTCCTTATTATATTTCACCTATTTAGAAATACCCAGTCTTAGTATGCTTCCCCATGAAGAAACCTTTTGTGTTCTGCAAGGGAGTAACAACAATGTACTCTAAGACTTTAATTTTCCCCCAGGTATACTCAGTTTACAGAGATGAAATTATTAGCTCTCAGCAGGCAGGTACTTGTTGAGACCAGAATAAAACTTTCTGGTATTTGTCTTGAAAGAGTTGTCATACAGAAATCCCCTCTGTTAAACACACCCTCTTAGTTCAGCCACAGTCCTCTCTTAGTTTAGCTTTTGTAGGTGTGTGTGATGTAGTGAGACTTTCACTTCTCTCAGAGTTAATGGCTAAATCCTTAATAGCATGGTAGTAATTTGCTGTGGGTAGTCAGCCTTGACTGTGTGTTCCAACAAGCTTGAAAAATGTAAATAATGCTTCAGTTATTGATTAACAAAAGAGATAAAAACTGTTAAATAGGTAACTGAGACACCCACAATGTTTGACCAGGAGTCTTGTGTGTTATCAGGAGGCTTCCTGGTTGTGCTTTTTGGGGGGAATATATTCTGATGTTTCTAACCCACAGTTTCAATAAATACATAATTGTCTCTTTTTCTGAAAGTGGGTATTAAATGTCCTGGAAATGGGTTCCAGTGACATAGAAGCAGAAAAGAGGCAGTTGTGATGGCTTTGTTTGGGGGTTTTTGTCTTGATGCTTTGTGCCAGGACAAGCTCTGTATATCAACTGTGCTTTTGGATTTTTTGTATCAGCATATTTTTTCTTTTCCTCTCCTGAGCACTAGGGAAAACCTTAATCCTTCAGAAAGTGTAAACTCAAGATGCATTTTTCCCTTACAGGCAATTTCTCACTAGAAGCATGCAAATTTAGGATGTTCCTCTCCACTTACTTTGGCTTGTTCTAAAGTTCATCTGTTTACTGCATTAACTTAACATTCTGAAAATAAACCAAAAATACTTCCTTCAGCTTGTTAAATGATATTATGAGGCCTCAGAGTGCAGTTGGATTATCTGCATTTAAAACTGATACATACACAGCTGGTTTGCATACATGTGCAAAGGAAATGGGTGTGAAGGCATGTAATTAAGGCAAGAGAGAAGGAAATTAGGAAATTCTGTAGAAAACTTGGAAATATTACCATTTGTGGGAGTACTAGAACAGTTTTTGGGAAAAGAGTGGCCATTTCACATCTGCTCAGCTTTATTTTATGTGATAACTACTACATGCATTTAGAAGTTTCCCACCTTCAAAGTAAAATTATTCTTTGCCTTCCTGGTTATATCTGCTTCTTTTCAGAAAAAATATTAATACATTGCCATAACCCATGGTCTTGTCTGTGAGAACCTTTTTTTAATGTTTAGATGGATCTGAATTTTATTTCTGTTTAATAATTTATTGAAGGTCAAATTCTGTAGTTGGTGGTTTTCAGCATTTTACCTGTGGCAGGAGTTAAAAAGCAAATTAACTATGAAGTATTCCAAGAGGATATGGTGGTTTACTTTCTTGTATTATTTTTGAATGATATTGCATTCAAAGCAGGCCAAAAAATTGCATGTATGTAGTTCTGTCAGTGCATTGATTCTTTTCACAAGTAAAATGGTACCCATATTTGTACACATAAATACATTTTTGTCTATAAATTGTCTGTTTTATCCTCTCCTTTGTTTGCAGATTGGATTTGCTACCATTTTATGCAAGACTGGTTGCCACATTGCATCCCTGCATGTCTGATGTAGCAGAGGATCTCTGTTCCATGCTGAAAGGGGATTTCAGGTTCCATGTATGTTTTGGTGGTTTAGTTTTTTACTAAAACCAGATTAACCAATCTCATAATCTGTCCTTTGGGGAAAAATCCCATTTTGTGTTGTGTAAATATTACTTCTAAAATTTGGTTAATATTTTTCTGTCAGCTGAGAAGTTCTAAAAAAGAGAAGTCTTTGTAACTTTGTAAGTCCTTGTTAAAGAGAAATTTTTGCAACGTTCCATATATGCTGATGTATTTATATAAATGAACTGTACAACAGTTACAACAGAAATGACAAAAATAGAAACTCTGTTCCATCTGTGTTAAGAGTTATCTGTAAATTTGTAACTTGCTTTTGAAATGAGACCTGGCCTATCCTAACATTTCCCACTACAAGGCTACTATTGTACTGATTGCTGTTAGCAAATAGTATTTAATTCAAATTAGATTTTACAGTTTTCATCTATCAAAATTTTCCACACAAATGTATTTTTCAGTGTTGTTTCCTTCACTTTTTTTTTAAGTGTTGTAATCCAAGTTGTTATGGTGCACAGTGATGATTCCTTCACCATTATCTGAGTTTCATGGCACAGATTTCGATTTTTTTTCTAATATTAACATTAAAAATGTGCTTAAATTGCTCACACTTTCTTGAATCTTAACTATGTTAACTTTCTCAGAAAAAACTCTTCCTGTTGGGGAAATACAATTTTCTGTTATGCTGAATATGTTTAGACATAGACATATATTTGTGTTTTGTTCCTAAATTTATGCCAAATTTCAGTAATTTTTAAAGTCTGCACATTACTAAATCTGACTTGTAAAAGCCATCAGTGTTTAATATTTCCTTGAGGACAGTACAAGTGGCCCTTTTCACATAGAGACTTCTTACTGAGTCTGAAAATATAGAATCTAAAATACTTTATCAGTACTTCACTGTGGCAGAGGAGGATCTATGGCTGTAGGTATGTTAGAGGAATTAATTGTTTTGGGGAGTGGGGAGATGGGGAAAAGAATTGAAAATCTTCTGAAGAAACAAGGTCATAGGGAGAGTTTTAGGAAACCCAATGAGAAGTAAAGCTGGAGCTTGAGGAACCAAACCAATACTGAGCACTGCTGAATTCCCACGTGTATTTTGTGCATGTCCAGATCAAAGTAATTTAGAAGAAAGTGGGTATTTTGGAGGGCCTACAGTCAATTTTTGGTTGTTTTTTAGGTAAGAAAAAAGGACCAGATCAACATTGAAACAAAGAATAAAACTGTGAGATTTATTGGTGAGCTTACCAAGTTTAAGATGTTCTCCAAGAACGACACCCTCCACTGTTTAAAGGTTGGTGTTCTCATAGTCCTGTACTCCTGTGTTTGCTGATAATGTATCCCCATCCTATTCCCCTTCACTTACCTGCTGCTGATGTTACCTGAATTCATTACATGGGATGTTCTAATGCTTGGTGTCTGTGGCTGCTGGGTATGAGGAGCTTTTATAGCTGCTATAGAAGTTAGAATGTTTTAATATATTCCTCCTCTTCTAATGGGAGGAATGTATTAAAATAAACTTCTACATTTGGACATAACCAAACTGCTCATCATTTTCTTTGTAAGTATGGCAGATATTGCTACTTCTTAATCTGCTCTACCTTGCAAAACTTCCATAATGTTGATTTCAGTGAATGGTTTTTAGGAGAAAATAACAGTAAGGGAGAGGGACAGGAGGCAAAAAGCATTTCAGTGATGCAGGGAGAGGCTTTTTTGCCATTTTAGCAGGTGCTTTTGTTTGTTGAGGAACAAAAGATCTCTGGAAAGCAGTAATCTCTAAGCACATCATGTCACTTTGCATGCTGATAAACATTCAAACCTTGATGTCAAGTCCCAAATTAAAAACAGGTTTTGAAAAAGAAAAGTGCCTTTAATAAAATGTGCTTGAGACTCACAGCTTAACATCACTTTCTGTCTGAATAGTTTCTATTCATTGGCTTGTTAGATATCAAAGCTGAATTCCTAAAGAAATCATAATCACTCATAATTTCACTTCTCTTGTCTATAAAATGCTGTAGAATGGAAAGCTCTATTAATTATAGCTCTTGCTTAAATTAAAAGAGTGCAGTTATGTGTGCTCTGAGTTTACTGCACCCTTGTGCAGTATTATTGGGTAGTTTGGGTGGGGTTTTTCTGCCAGTCTTTCAAAACATCCTATTCTTCTGAAGCCTAAATTTGGGATCTATAGACTGTTGAAGAATTTTAAAATGAGATTAATCTTTTTAATATTCATAGAATGGTTTGGGTTGGATGGGACCTTAAAGATCATCTGGTTCCAACTCCCTGTCTTGGACAGGGACACCTTCCAGGCAGACCTGATTGCTCAGAGCTTCATCCAACCTGGCCTTGAACACTTCCAGGGATGGAGCATCCACAACTTCTTTGGGCAACCTCAGCCAGGGCCTTGCCAATCCTAACACCTGATCAGTGAAATCCATTTGCATTTATTCTGTAAAGAGTTCAGAACACCAGCTCAGTGTCCAGTTTGGTAGATAGAACTTAATGATTTCTGCAGCTGGAAAAGATGTTTAACAAGCTGTTCTTTTATGTAAATACACACCAGATGCTTCTGTCAGACTTCTCTCATCACCACATTGAGATGGCCTGTACCCTGCTGGAAACCTGTGGAAGATTCCTCTTCAGATCACCAGAATCTCACTTAAGAACCAGCGTTCTTTTGGTAAGAGAAAATTTGTCTTATAGGGGAGGGTGTCATGTTCTGACTTCAAGCAATTCTTCTTTTTGAAGCTATTCTCGAGAAGTGCAGTTGACCTAAAAACCTCTTCATGACTTGAAAGAAAATGTAAAAAAAAATTCAATTTCTAAAGTAAAAAGCTATTGCTTTTGAACTACTAGCAATTCAGACAGGGCAAACCCAGAGGATCAGGTTGAAGGAATATTGTAACTATACCTGAACATGCCTGAAATGGTGTTTGAGGGGAAAAATAGTGGGGAATGAAACCAGACATAATTTCAACTGGAAGTGAAGACATATGTGCAAGAGGTGATTTTTATGCCCTGTATAATGACCTGGGGTTATAAATGTGAAAAAAAAAAAAAAAAAGTTCATGAAGACACTAAGAGAAGCAGTTTTAGAAGTAGAGATTGGGAATTAAAGTTAGATTAGAATTGGGATCTGTAAGTCTGGAGAAATACTGGCAAAGACTTAAGAAGGACTGAATAAAAAATAACAAGAACTGAATAATATATTTACTGACTTGGGAGACAGACTAAAATTCTGTGTCCAAGGCAAGAGACTGAGTCAGACAGGGTTGAAAAAGCCCTTCAAAGATAGATTCTCTTAAACCAGTAGTCCCTTCTCATGCTCTAGTTAATGGAGAAGCAGTTGCATACTTGGGTATATTGTTGTACAATTTCTTTCCACAAATACTGGGTTTTTCTGAACCTCTTTGAATGTCAGAACATCTGTTGAGGTGTTGCAGTCATGAGAGGAAAGACATGGGCAAATTAACTGCCAGTTCCTTGGTTCTTGCTTTCTGTAGCAGTGTACTTTGTATCTTGAAAGGTTTGAACCTCAATTTTCTAAAGGTTTGCACCTGATGTGTTGTATTGTGAAATATATTCCTTTCCATAATCAAATGTTTTTCCCTTGAAAACCCAATTCCATTATCTTTTAAAGACATTTCACTCATTGTTATCACTTTTTGGTAGTTAATGAAAATTTTAGAAGTCGGGGAAAATCGAATACTTATACCAGAGCTGGCTTTTGTAACTGAGTGCTTCTAGTGTTATGCACTACAAAAATGCTGACTGTTAGCTGGATTGCTGGAATCTGCTGGATGAATGCTGAATGTGGCTTAACTGTGAAGTGAAAGACAAACCACAAATGCTGTTTGAATTACTGAGGCTTAAAGCCTCACAAGGTTTTGGATAAGTAGCCTTTTTTTATGCATTGAGGAACCAGGAGAAGGTGGAAGATGGCAAATAAGTTTGGAATATCTATTTATTAAGACGTAAAATAGGCTAAATAGATTTATATCCTGCATCCATCTTCATAGCTGCATCTTCTAACATTTCCCTAAAAACCTACAGAGATTAATTTTGACTTAAATAGTCTTAACAAATTGGATCATAGTCTTATGGTACAAGTTAGTGTGAACTGTGGAAAAGATTTCTCCCAAAGCAAGCTGATAAAAATCTTGTGGTAAAACTCTAAGCAATTGTAAAGCTGATCTACTCTTATGGGTAGAATTAAGGCCTGTTGATCCTCTAAATAATTATTGGTCCTAATCTTTACTGCTGACAATGTGTTTTGTAATAAGATTCCAAACAGGCTGCATGTCTCCTATTAAAAACAATGGTGCTTTGTCCTGGTGTGGAAGAAAGTCATAGTTAAGAATGGATTTTAAAAGTAATTAAGGAAAAATTACTTATTGAGAGATAAAATGTTCCATAAGAGCATCATAAATTTAGTGGCACTAAGTAACTTTTTCTAGAGAAACATTTAGTGATCATATTCTGGTTTTGTGAAACTACTTCATGTTTTGCAAATTATTTAGAGATTCTTCTTTTATTAGGACAATGTTTACTTCTAGTAATAGTCTTCTTGGCAAATCTTTTAAATTCAGTGTCCTTTATGTAATTTAAAATAGTAATGTAAAGCTAGATTGGCTTTAGGATTGATCAGTTGATAAATGAACTATTTGAATTGGATTATTTGAATTGGAGCTTTGAAAGGAAGATCAGCTTCACCTTGATTTATGTTTCTGTAACACGAGCAAGTTAAAATGTCAAATTCTTGTATTATAATGCTGTGGTCTTGCTGAAAGAATATTTGACATTCTGGTATTAAAATCTTCCTGATGCATTTTTAATCATTTAAATTATACAATTCTCTTAAGCTTTAAGACCAGATCACTTGTGTTGTTAAATATACTGAACTTAAGCTACATGGTGACTTCCTTCTTGGTGTGACTGCTTTTACTGGTGGTGTTGAAACTGAGATGTTGTTTGTACAGGCAGAGGCTGTGGCAAAGTAGATGCAGTTCATGTAGAACTGTGTTAATTGACTGTAACAATAATGTGCTTCCAGGAAATTAAAAATTTCCATTTTGGACTGTCAGAACAAGTAGCAGGGCAGAGCAGTGCAGAGGAACTGAACACTTTCAGTATTTTACTATAATCTGATGTTTAAATGCCAGCCATGCTGAAATGCTTTCCAGAATTGGAATTCTCATGATGTTTAGGTTTTGATTAATTACTTCTTTCTCTTTTTTTTGGTGATGGTCACCAGATTTTATTTTGAAGTACTTCAGCAATATATGCTACATGCAGAGATTTTGCTACTCACCAAGAAGAAAAAAAAAAGCAGTTTTAATATTTTATCATGGATTCTTTAATGTTGTTTTTGGTCTGTTTTCATCAAAGGAAAAACAGAAACTTAATCTTCAAATGTAGTGCTTTACCTGTGTAGTTCATTTTAGCCTAGTGAAACAAGGACTAAACTTGACCAGGCTGAGTTTAAAGCACTTTGGACTGCAGGTCTTGCTTTTTTTCTTCTGAATTGCATCAAGGCTTTTGTTACTACAGTGTAGTATTATGATTTCTCTTTCCTGCCTGCCTGTCTGATGCCTTAGCTGAAAAAGGACTGAAGCAGTTTCTTGAAATGCTGAAGATTTTTAATAAGTAGAGATTAAGACTAATACAATCCACTTACAGTTAGAACACACACCTGGAACTGCTCAAAACCCACTGAATTACAGTGATGTTGAAGCTTCAGGTACTGCATATTGTCTCTTCTGGGAAGAAACATTTTAATTATAAACTAGGATTTACAGTATAATGTACAACTGTTTATAACAGGAAGATACACAGGTTACATAGGTTTAGGGGGTTTAAATGTTATTTGCAAGCCTTTCTGGCATTTTCTCTGTTCTGCTTCACTTTGAACCACTTCATTTTTCAGTTTATAGTACAGCATGATCAATGCCTTTAAGGCAGCAAAGTTGTCTTTTCTCTTACCTATCCAGAAAAGGTGAAAAATTTTCAAAGGTAACATTAACATGTATGACATGGTAAAGTTTGGGAATTTTCTACTCTTAAGTGGTTTTTCCCCACATAAAACAATTTATGTACTGAGTTGTTAAGTGCTGTGCATCTGTGAGGTGCCAGTAGGAAAATGTGCTGCTACTGACAGAAATTTCCCATTTGGAAGGGAACAGTCTCACAGGGAATCAAAGGAAAGACCATTTGTGTCGTGGAAAAGGTTAAGAATGAAATGCCTTAGGGTTGGTGTCAGATGGAGACTTTCCTGGTGATAGATGACTAAAATCCAGAAAGAAAATGACATTATTTGTTGGGTTACTATGTTACACAAAGCTACTCTTCCTCATTGAATTAGCAGCTGAAACTCAGGGTTAAGGAGCTGTTTGAGTACATTGACATTTCAGTTGAACTGAATCACTGCATTGTAAAAGAAATTTTAAATTATTCAGGTTTAGTGGAAAGGCCACCAGCATGAAAAATAGTGCTTTCTCACCAATAATCAAAGGAGGTTTCAACTCTTGGTTGGTTTACTGGGCTGCCTGAATGGATATACTAACATTTGTGGGGGGACAAAACAATACTGACATATTAATTTTGTTTACCTGTTTGAAGGTTTTAATTACTGTGTAGCCAGTCTCTAGTAAATAATAAAGTTTAAACAAGTGCAGTTTCCTGATGAACCACCATAGATTGATTAGAATTTTAGAATTCTGATATTTAGAATATATAGGATCATATTATGTACATCAAAATTTCATGCAACTTGCAAAATTACACCTATTTACATATAAATACACAAATGCATACTAAAAAGTATTTAATAATGACATTAAACTCATCCTCANCATTATTTTATGGTAGATATTATTTTTCTTACAGTCAATTCTGCTTGAATAAACAGCAGCAATGGAGCATGGAATAAGGAAAAATCTGTTGTCTAAATCTTTGGAAATTTATATGAAACCATCAAAAACACTGTGGAGTTACATGATGATGTAAAAAGTGAATTGCT
>WEIU01015789.1:15170-43296 GCA_013389925.1 Aegithalos caudatus
AACCATCTTTTATTATAAGAAATTCTGTCAACTTTTTAATACACTTTTTTCCTTTGTAAAAGGTTGAGCCTGGGTTTTTTAAATTTTCTGTTGTGTCTGCACAATAGAGTGAATTTCCTTGTTCCTTTTTGATAAAGGTTAATCAACCAAAGTTCAACCAACGGCGGATCAGCAGTGCCAAGTTTTTGGGGGAGCTTTACAATTACCGAATGGTGGAGTCAGCTGTAATATTTAGAACTCTGTATTCCTTCACCTCCTTTGGTGTGAACCCTGATGGCAGTCCTAGCCCACTGGACCCTCCAGAACATCTTTTCAGAATCAGACTTGTCTGCACCATCCTCGACACCTGTGGGCAGTATTTTGACAGAGGATCCAGCAAGAGAAAACTTGATTGCTTCCTTGTATATTTTCAGGTATTCTAAATTTTATGCAGAGCTCTAAAGTTCTTTAACAAGCTAATATAAGTCATTCTGGTATGTATTTATCTCCTTGTTCTCTAGCATTGTAATTTGTAGAATCTTTTCTGTCTGGTAGCAGTTTTAGTTTCAAGTGATGTGTTGAGTTATGCTAAAATGAGCAGGAGGCACTCATTGCTCACACTGGAGTTTGCTGAACTTGAAGAAGAGATTATTTAGGCTGCTGTCCTCAGCTAATGGTTTTTCTAGAGAAAGAGGAGTTGGATTCTTCTCAGGCATGCATGGTGAAAGGATGGGAGGTAATGGGCACAAGTTGCAGCAAAGAAAGTTCTGACTCAATAAATGTAATGAAGTGGGAAAAATATTTCATAGTGAATGTTTAAACACTGAAATAGGAATTCCAGACCATAGAATACTAAAACAATGGCATGAAAAATTAAAATTAAGGTGATAACTTATTTCAGACCTTAAGGATACAAATCACTCATCTGCATGCAAGGTGTAAAATGATGTTTTGAAGTATAGAATGTCAGAATGTTTTGGGTTGGAAGGGACCTCAAGGATCATATTGTTCATGGGCAGGGACACCTCCCACTAGACCAGTCTGCTCACAGTATGATATGGTCTGATTTTTAAATGCAAAAATAATGTTTTGGGATGACATCATTATATTTCTGTTACACTTAATAATTTCAGCAAGCCTTTCTCTTGAGCATGTCATATTTTAAGTAAGATTCTGTTACTCATACTTCATTTTCAGATGCAGTTTTTGCAGCATGTTAGTTCTCAAGTTCTATTGTTAGGTTCACCTAAAATCAGCATTTATTTTTTACAATGTCACTGTAAGATGTATATGTGAATTTGTTGTAAAGCAAACTGGATAAGGCACTTGAAGCTGGCTGCAGTCCAAAGATTTTTTTTTAATGATGTTTCCTCCCCTTTCCCCATAATATGGAAATTCATTTTCTTGAAAATGTTTGGGGGAAGGAATTGAAAGCTGGCTGGTTGTTAAGTGATCATCTCTTGTAAAAAGAGTTTTCCTTGAGAAGGCACTTTCTTGTCAGGGCTCTTTTGTTCAGTCTTCATACTTANATCCAGTGTTATCAAACAAGTTTTAGTGATATCAAAATATCTAACAGTTGTATGAAATAGGAGAGTAGTGACATGAACGCTTTTGCATTTTTTACTGTACAAACATGGCATTTTAAACTTCACAACTTAAATGGTTTATAAACATCAGTGTGCATATAATTGATTTCATTATTTGGTATTCCAGCGCTATGTGTGGTGGAAAAAAAGTCTGGATGTTTGGACAAAAGAGCACCCTTTTCCTATAGACATAGACTACATGATCAGTGATACACTGGAACTGCTGAGACCAAAGATAAAGCTCTGCAATTCTCTGGAAGAAGCTGTCAGACAGGTGCAAGACTTGGAACGAGAATTCTTAATAAAATTAGGTAAGAAAATGTGCAAGGGAAGTTAGGTCTTAAAGTTGTGTCTTTATGATGGTAATAGGTAACTGTTGTTATTGTTGTTATCATTTATTCTCATGATAGAAATATTTTTGTAACTTTTTTGTATGTTTCTTTCTAGTCATTGTAAATACTGTACAGCATCTCCATAACTCTAAAGTAATAGGTGTTGTAAAAGATAGTCAATAGGAATACTCATAATAGTATTTGGAGAGCAGAAGTGTGTGTGTGTGTGTGTGTGTGTGTGTATTAATTTGTGGAGTCACATGGTGCAAGTGATGAGGAAGAAAGTCATTAATTTAATCAGAAAAGTGTGGGAATCACACTAATTTCAGGACAAAACAGTTGGGCTGGCAGCACAGCTCAGTTGAAAATACACTGATTAGTGAGTATCTAAAACTGTTATCATCCTATTAACCTTTAAACCTCTTGTACATATCCGTTCTTAAAAATGTTGGATACTACTGTGCTCATTACTTGTTAAATGAAGTTGTTTTCTAATCTTCCACCTTTATTTGAAAACAAGCTTGTTCATTAAAAGGTTTCATATGTGAATTTTACATTTTTTAAATGTTAATTAGAGCACTTCACCTACTTGGACACATTCGGTTTTTAAGAATATTCTTTTAATTCAGTGGGATGAATATGTCTAATAGCCACATAAAAGGTTGCAACTTCTGTTTTAGGAGGAACTTTCTTTTGATCTGCTGTTTACTTAATTGCCATGCCTTGAAATTCCCTACATAGTAACTGAAAAGCAGATTAGAATTCCCCTATGGTGTGATCTAAACTCATGGTTTTCATGCTCTCTAAATGATAACCAAGAAGTATACAAAGAGGTATATAAACAGTAATATTCTTTTGAAAGGTACTCAGCATTTCTTTCCTACAAATAACAGGAGCTTCACAAGACTTTACCCTGATGTCTGACCCCAAGTGTGGTTGGTCTAATGTCAAAAAAGGAATTTCAGCCTGAATAGTAACTGTGTTGACTCCTCAGTAAATTCCTAGAAGGTATAGTGGCCTAGAAGTCTGACACCAGCAATCCTCTGGAGAATTAAGTGGCTTTATAAACTCAGAAAAGAAAAAAAAATGTATGAGAACAATAGTGTATGCTGGAAGTTCAGGGGTTTTGCACTGGATGACTTAAATATTGCAATAGTCATTCCCAAAAAGAGATCCTGATTTTTTTCCTGAATCAGAACCATGCTCAATTCTTCAAAACATTCTGATTGAAATCTGTATCTAGGACTAAACTGGACACTGAAACACTGGAAAAAACTAAAATTAATTTTTCATTTCTGTGGAAATGGTACAGATCATGGTATTAGATCGAAGGATGCCTTACTGAAAGAAAGGAGATATTTGTGTTTGATATTTTACACACAGAGTAAACTAAAACATCTTGAAGGACAGAAGGCAAGCAGGTCAGCAAGAGAAACTGCAAGATGAACTAAACACACTGTAAGAACTGTCAGACCTGTCTGCAAGGAGGATGAGCATACCAGACAGTACTTGTGGAAGAGACTTTGCTTTCCCAGAGATTTTTCAGATAGGCACTTACATCCTCATAGGTTCAAGTACCACCTCAGAGCATTAGGAGAGAGTCATAAAGGTTTATTACAGGTTGAGAAAATAGTTTCAAAACTGTTAATTGACAGTAGAGGGAAGTACTGCAGCAAAGACTGCAGGGGCTTCATGTCTCTGGGTTCTGCTGGTTTTGCGTGGTCTCTGTAGTTTGGTACTCAGATTTTGTTGTGTTTCAGTAGGGTCCACATTTAGTCTGAGGATGTTTTGGGGTGGTTTGCACAGCTTCTTCTGTTCTCTGGGAGATTTTAAACATTCTAATGTTTTCCTCCATTTCTGACAGGACATCACCCTTTATGTCTAAGTTAACTGCATAGGAAATCTTTCATTCAGAAGTCAATTATTATGACCAGTAGCAAATTTTAGTGCTCATTAATAATGGACTTTTGAAGTGATCTTCCACATTGAGTGGTTACATGTGTTCTAAGGTTCTAAATCTTTCTCTTTTTCCAAATTTCAGGAATTGTGAATGACAAAGATTCCAAGGATTCCATTACGGAAGGAGAGAATCTGGAAGAGGATGAAGAAGAGGAGGAAGGTGGAGCAGAGACAGAGGAACAATCTGGAAATGAAAGTGAAGTAAATGAGCCAGAAGAAGAGGTGAACTTAATCATTTACATTGCCTCATGTAAAAGAAGTGATTTTGATTGCTTGTTACTTTCTGAAGCCCTTCTAAGTCAGAGTTAGCAGGTGGAATCTGGGTATGCATAGCCCAGTCAGTGCTGTGAGGATATTCCCATCCCAGTTCCATGTATGTGGAAAACTGAGTGTCTGAGGTTTATTCCTTATTTAGGCAGAAACTTGAACCTGACAGCTTTGCTCAGGGTATGTGCTGCTTCTCAGCAAGAAGATGTCTTCAGCTTTTGGCATGAGAAAAACTCACTTTTAGATGACTTTCTTTATCTGTTGTAGAAGCAAATGTATTGACTAAATGTCAAAGCAGCCATTAGGAAAAATAACAGGTGTTCAGGGTATGCCTATGCAATATGAATAAATAAAAGATTTATGGAGCATAAAAACCTTCCTTGTTTACTGTGCTAATAATATTTTCAATCAAAAATGGTGGAGCCAATAAAAAACCCACAAGTACGTAGAAATTCTGACTTGTCACTATGACACAGCAAAGTTGGCATGATAATGGTATTGTTACAAGAAAATGAGTTCATCAAGGAAATAGAGAACAGTTTTTCTCCATATGCTTGGGCTGGTTGCTTTACTAACAAGCTTTCTTTCAGTAAATGTTCTCTCAGCATTTAAGGTCCTGAAGTTTGGCTGGGTTTGTGCCTTCACACATAAATTAGTGTCAGTGGAAACAGGTGCAGGGTAGGGAAGGCACCTCTGGAGCTTTTTGTATTTCCCTTCTTTGAACTTGATGAGTTCTTGCCAATCCATTCCTCCTGCTCGTGGAGTTCCCTCTGAGTGGCAGCATGTATCAGCCACTTCTCCCAATTTTTTGCTGTACATTTGTGAAATGAGTAATAAAGCTGAGTGAGGTCAGACTGAAACATTAAATAAAAACCAAACAAATTTACAAAGACTTAACGAAGCAAAATGAAGAGTTTAGGAAGATGTTTGAGAAACCAGCTGTCCTTGTTTTAAAATAATCAGCAGTTAAAATTGAATTTTTCAGGAGGGCTCTGACAATGAGGAAGAAGAGGGTGAAGAAGAGGAGGAGGAAAACACCGATTATCTTACAGACTCCAATAAGGAAAATGAAACTGATGAGGAGAATACAGTATGTATTGAGCTGGAGATAAGTGAATTGAATTAGCATCTTTGGTTTTCTTTACTCAGTGTTTTTGCCAGCGCTGCTCGTAACATATCTGGGAAAATACAGCAAGCAGACTTCCTGTTACTCTTTCAAATACATTTTATAGCTTATTTTCACATTTGCAAACTTTGGTTAGTACCTTTTGAAAATTTTTATGCTGCCAAATTTACTTCAAAACGTTTTCTCAAGGCTGTGAGCTTTCACAGGTAGCTAGACTGGAAAATATTGTGTAAATGGTAGTTTTGCAATGCCAGCAATAGTAGCAAACTGATAGGATATAGCAAGGTAAACAAATTACACTCCACTATATCTCAAAACAGAAAAGGGGACAAGCCAAGAAGGGCAAAATTCCTACAATACAAATTTGGGATTGACAGATTATAATGTTTGCAGCTAAAGAGCCCATCTGGTTGAGCCTGAATTGCAATTACATAGTAAGGAAATAATGAACATTATAGAACAATGTGGTGGAGTGCTGACTTGTGATATTTTTGTTGTCATGTTGTGCTTTCCAAATAATTGAAGGGTAGCCTTTGTCTTGAAAATACCATCTAACTTTATGGACTTAATTGAAAATTGAATTTAAATAAGTGTGCTAAGGATAGAGACTCCTTTTTTAATTGTTGCCACATCATGAATGTGTCCCTGCACCTGCACACACTCATCCAAGTTTGTCAGAATGTTTTGAGTGACCATAAATTAGGGAATATGCCTTTCAAGAAAATAATCAGGACTGAAAACTTCTTTCTTGAACAGTTTGGTTCTGTAAACCTTCTGATTTTGTATGATATAGAAGCAATAATGATATTTTCCACTTCTAGACTGAATGTTCATATTTCTGGAACTAATGTAATGGATGATTTTTTCCATTGCAATAGGAAGTAATGATTAAAGGAGGAGGACTGAAGCATGTCCCTTGTGCAGAGGATGAGGACTTCATTCAAGCCTTGGATAAAATGATGCTGGAAAATCTTCAGGTTTAAATAATTATTTTCTTAATTTAATGTAGAGCTAACTGTGGTTGATTTTGTTCTTAACCTAAGCATTAATCACTTATTTACTTTACCATACTAAAGGAATTAAGAATTTTTTTTCTTTGTTTTGGCATCTTCTCTGCAGTTAACTTGTTTGGCTTTTAGTAAAATAGCTGTTAATTGTATTGTTTGCTCAGTGAATACATGACATATTGACATATATTTTACAGAATGAATAATGAATGCAGCAGATACTGTGCAAAACTTCTTACTTTATATTTTAATAGGCTTAAAATGGAGATTCATTTAAATTTACATAAACTTTTAGTTCTTTGTTTTCTTAGTCATATCTGGTAGATATTTCAGTATTGAGTATAGCAAGCCCTATATAAAAGTACATTAATAAGATGTACAAAATAAAAATCTTAAATTAAGAATGTACATTCCACAATGTGTCTCATCAGGTCTCTAGATTTCTTTCCCTAAGAGATTGCCCTGTTACTTTCTTCTTCACAAGCAAGGAAAACAAAAGGGAAATACAGTAAGCCTAATAAATGTATTTCTATATTCATTTCTATTTTCCTGGAAGGTTAAGCCTTTTCTCAGCTGTGAAACTCTAAATGTGTCCAGCCTGTCTGACTGTGTCAGCATCTGATCATTTATAGAATTCCCTTTTTCTTCCTAGCAACGGAGTGGTGAATCTGTTAAAGTGCATCAGCTGGATGTTGCCATTCCTCTGCATCTCAAAAGTCAGCTGAAGAAGGGCCCCCCACTTGGAGGTGGGGAAGGGGAGGCAGAGTCTGGGGACACGATGCCATTTGTCATGTTAACACGGAAAGGCAACAAGCAGCAGGTAAGGTACAGGTACTGCTGAAATAAGTAAGGGCCTTTCACTTCAGAAAATATAAAACAGCATTTTTTATTTGTTCTTTAATTCTCAAAATCAGATACAAACAACTTCATTTTGACATGGAGAAAATAGCATGTATAATTTCTTGGAATTCTTGGTTGTTAATAGAAATGATGTAGAAAAATTCTCTGGTCAGATTGTACCGTTACTATTTACATTTGGTGATTCTACCAGTAGGTCAGTTGTATGTCTTGCTTGTATTTTAGATATAGTTGTGGGAGGTGAAAAGATGTGGTTGTTGAACTGCCACTAAACATTGAAAGGAGTAGAAAGAAAAAGGAATATTCCAGAATCTTTAAGATTCTTACAGCTTTTCCTGAAAACATTTTCAGCTTCAAATCAAGATACATGGTCATTGCTAAACTACATTTCCTAAGTGACTGCCACTTGGCTGAATTTATTCAACTTGCAAAAAGAAAAAAGTCATTATCCCTGCAAACACTGTTAGGGGATTATTCCAGAATGCATGGAGTGAATCTCTTGGAGAAACTTAAGTGGAAATCAGGTTGATAAAACAAACTAACTCCTTGCTTCATGCAGCTAAGCTGTATGTTAGTCTTGGCTCTTTTCTCCAGTGTATGTTTGAATTTTCCTAGCTCAGCAAATGCACAGTACACAAATCTCTACCTAACACATTCCACATGTATTTCTTGTCATGGTTTAGGGCTTTCAAAGAAATCTTTTCATTTTGGTTGTATAATTTGACGATGAAAATAAATTACTCTGAATTTATGTGGAAGGCATACCCAAGGAATTGTTTCATGCCATGTATCTGAGCCTTTCAAGTGTTCAGATCCATGTCATTACTTGGCTTTTACATTTGTTACCTAAATTGTGACAGTAGTGTAGCTGTTGGGGTGTATAAACAAGGTAGTATATGAAGTAGGCTCCTTCTCTTCCTTCATATGAAACACATTTCAAAAATCCAGGTAGGAAGTGGTTATTCTGCTTTCCTGGAACTTGAATGTGCTATACAAAGTTGTACAAAAGCTCTGAGTGGGAGATGTTTAACTGGTCCTTGGTCTGAGAAGGGATTTAAGAGAACTCCATTTTTTTAAAAATGGTGTTTAGCTTTTTTGGGATAATTTACTAAGAGTGTCTGTAGTTACAAGGAATTTTGGGATCTTCATATTCCATGTAAAGGGGAAAATATTGCAGAAATGTGACTTAGAAAGAAAGCAGAACTTGTTCAGGAGTTTTCCCTGCTCCTCCCCCAATATTTGGTTTTGGGAGTAGGCTCTTCCTGCCAAAACTCCTCTCAGTGTTTCTAGAAATGTAGAAAACAGTTGCTTTATAGACTACTTCAGCTCTTGAATTAATGAAAGACTTCTTTGTCCATAGTTCTGTATTCAGAAAAAAATGTGTTTTAGTACAGAGTTTTAACAGAAAAATAAGCAGGAAAGAAGAGGTGGAGTTGAAAAGAAAATAATTATTCCTTCTTACGGTGCTTTATTTTAATTCTGCCTGAGCAGAATGTGCAATGAGTTTTGAAGTGAGGGATGCATAGTTCACTGCTAAGTTATAGCTGTAAACTTGCAGCTTTTAAAAGCAGTCAAAAAAAAGTTTGCAGCAACCCAGGAGGCTTTAAGTAACTTCATCTGCACAGTCACCAGAGTGATAAATGACATCAGCCTCCTTGCCTGCTCTGCTAGTAATGATTTCAGTCTCTGTGTTCATTGTCAGTGGTGCTCCTGAAACAAGAAATGTTAGAAAAATGGATTGTGCTGTGCTTCCTTCCTCAGGGTAACATTTGGTAGTGGAGGTCCAGTTGCCACATACTCAAATCACATGTCAGTGCCCACTCAGATTTTAGTGCTGCATTAACAAGTAGCTTTTTTGAAGTAATATAAGAGCAACTGACTGGTATTTAACAGCTGTGTATATCCAAATTATGGTGGTTGCAGGCTGACTGTGGCAAGGACACCATATTTTATCCTGAAGACTTAGAAAATTAGTAGCAGTAGAACCTAGCATGGTGATTTGAAATTAAGATGATGGCATTGTGATTTATCCACAAGCCATGAAAGAGCAAGGGGAAATAATGTTGGCATCATAAGGGATCAGAGCTGAGCTGTATCTAATACTATTTGGTATTTCTGAGCCAAGAAGTTTTATGCCAGGTAGGTATGAACTAAAATGAGATACAGACAGTAGAAAGAAAGTCAAGAAATTCAGTTACTGCCTAAGACAAAATTTCCTTCCCATTGAAAGACTTTTAATAAGGCTTCATAAAAGAATAATAATATCCATGGAATGGTCAAATCTCTCCCTGAATCTGAAATGTTTTATCTCATTTATATCTTCATGTCTTTATCTCATGGCATTTTTATAAAATCTGTAGTCTGGTCTGAATAGTGATTTTTGATCTTTAGTTTGATATCTTTAAAGAGAAATCCTCCCTCCTCCCCCATCTCACAGATTTGATAAGAACCTTTTGATACACCTCTTCAGTATTTGCAAATCGGAAATGTTTCAGTTCTCAGTAATCATCATATCCTGTAGTAATTGTCATCAGTGACTTGAATTCAGGTGGCAGCTGATTGCCTTGAGGTAGTGACTCAGGGGTGTTTTAATTGCCAGGCTGTTGTTTTTCTCTTTCTCTCATTTACACTCTTCTATAGTTCAGTTTTCTTTTTCTACTTTAAGCATCCCGTCTGGAAACACCAACCCCATTTAGCTGAAAAATCCACAGAACAGAGAAAATATAAATAATTAAAATGGATGAGGAGCTTAATGGTGAAGCTGAGGAATGATTTTTATCATGAAATGCTGCTAATGGATTAGTTATTTTATAGTTTATGTAAAGTTCATTTGATGGTATCTGGGAACCTGCGCAGCCTGCTCAGCAATAAGTAACCAGAGCTCACTTTGCTCTTGGAATTTCAACTTTCATTTGTATTCTTCCCTGCACACCTTAATAACAAGCTCATATTTATATTCAATATAATGTGCTATTACCCCTTCCCCCACCCCCTAAAAATCTCATCTAAATACGTCTTGTAGTTGTTAGAGTTTAGGGGTTTACTGTATCCAAGTTTTTCTGGGGTCTTTGCAAGAGTCTGTCTTAACTGTTTCAGGCACAGTTTATTTTCAGGTGCTTCATCTGAGTGTTCTCACACTCATCCCTCTGCTGCTGGTGGGGCACTACTCTCTGAGATGCCTTGAGACTGTTCAGTGATTATTGCATTAAATACTAACCACAGGTGGTGAGGATTTTGCTTTTACTCTAAACCTTCTCAGCAGAGGTTTTGATAATTTATCTTTCTCTGCAGCTTTTGACAGTGTAATAGAAAAGAACACTTAGGAATTGACTTTTGTTTCTTTGGAAATAGATCTCCCATGACGAGTAACAAGGAGCAGGATTCAGAGTAGTTCATGGAATATTGAGTGTGATTATCCTTAAATGCATTATCCTTCTTATGGCACAGAAATACTTATTTCAAAGGACATGCAGTTGAAGGAGGAAGTGATATTTTTCTAAATGTTTGCAAACTTTAGCATTAAGGATTTTCTGAGAACTCTTGTTTCAGTTGTGGATAAAATTAAGAATTATTTCTCTGTTCTGGAACAATTGTAAAAAAACCCAGATACGTAGAAGTAACAAACTGGATTTTCTGAGTCTGGGGAAAAAGAAATCACCTTCCCTACACCTACCTGAAAATACCAGCTGGATTTCCAGAGGGAGGGTAATTCTATGGGAGTGCCAAGCTTACCTGGTGTGTCTTATGGCAATTCAGATAATGGGTGTTTAAATCAGAATATGTGGTGTGCACATTTGGGTATGGGGGAGGAGGAAAAGATCAATCTGACTTGTCTGGTTGTCTCCAGACTAAGAAGAAGAACTGGGGAGCCAGAATTATTCTTAAAAACAAAAGTACTGGGATTTCCAGGGGATGCCTGAAATGTTTTCCCTCTGTTATCACAAGGGATAGTAGTAGAAATTCTGCTCAGGGGGCTTCATCTCTTTGGAAGGAAGAGACCTGAAGAGGGAGATGCAGCTTTCTGAGCCAGCTGTGGGGCTTTTATCTCAAGACCAGGACAATTCCCTGGGGACAAATCAGCTGGTATGAAAATAAAAAATAAAGCATATGGCTATGCCTTCCTAGAGAAAGACAGTTTTGTTCACATAATACTGTGTGTATGAGGTTTTGGACTCAGCCTTTTTTGTGTGTTCTCTGTGTCTTTAGTAGGTCTTGCATTTTCTCCTGCTGCTTTCTGTGAAACAGAGGTTCAAACAAACCAACAAAACACTTCACAGTAGAAACTTCATAGAAAGTACCTCATTGAGATAACCTAGAAATAACCATAGCATTTCTGTATTTTGCATTGTTTTGTATTGGTTGGGTTTTTTTTCTCTGATGGACACTTAAAAACTTATTTTCATTTGCAGTTTAAGATCCTAAATGTACCCATGTCTTCCCAACTTGCTGCAAACCACTGGAACCAACAGCAAGCAGAACAGGAGGAGAGAATGAGGATGAAAAAGCTCACTTTGGATATCAATGAAAGGCAGGAACAAGAGGACTATCAGGGTAAGAAAATCACCAAGTATTTTGGTTTTATTTTGGGGGGAGCCTTTGTGGATCTGCAGGAAGCATTATTGGAGATGATTAGCAGCTGAAGTTCTAAATATTGATTTGCAGCACTTATGGGAAAACTATATTCTTGTTTCAGTCATTCTTTGTTTCCTCCCTGGTCTTTATACTTGAAAAAGTTTTTGTAGCTCTTCCATGAAAAGGAGTTTTAAAGTGGGTCTCAAATTTCAGCATTTCCATTTATTTTGGGAAAGGGGAAGAACTGAGATTATTCTTTTAAAATTAAGGTAATACAAAATCAATGTGATGTTTATTGCAAGACAGTTGAGTTGGATACAAGATGAATTCAATGCAATTTAAGCTCTGCTTTTAAGCTATTAATAGGTGTTTTAGATATTAATAATATTTAGACCCTTAAGTCTTGTTGAGACTTGAAAGTCCTGAGGTAACCTTCACCTAAGAAATACAAAATGCTAGCTCAGGTTCATATTGTAAAGGTTCTGGGAGTCCTCAAATCTGGAGCCTAGGCATGTATTAACAAAATGAGGGTTTTGTACAGATTTCATGATTAATTTGTTTTTTGAATACATGCTAGTCAGGCATTTTGGAACCCTGCAGATTGAGGCAAACTGAATACAGCAGATCACAGAGTCCCCAAACAGGTGCACTTGATGTGTTTAGTGTTTGTTTTGGGTTGTGGTTTTTTTCAGATTCAACTTCCCTTGGCTTACTCAGACAGTAAAGCCAGACCTGTAAAACTGATGTCTTTTGTTACTGTTTCCATTTAACATCTGAAAAGTTTCTGCTCTGTTTTTTTTTTTTTGTAAAGATGTTGTAGTCTGGTGGTAATCACAGTGTAAGTAGTTAATTAGTAGGAAATCTCATTTAAGGTATTTAGTGAAAGGTCATTGTTCATCAAGAAGTGGGAAATTAAAGCAGTTCTAATTTGGAATAAGATACAGAATCCAGTACTTCTTGCAGAACTTTGATAGTACCAGAACTAAACTTGTCATTATAAAAAGGATTATTTTCCAAAGTGAGTGTCTGCAGAGCTCTGAAATGGTAACACAATAGATTCTTGGTGTTAAACGTGGTAATTAGCTCAGAAACTTTCCTGAGACATTCTGCTCTTAAAAAGCCACTTGTGAAAAAGGGAAGGAGAGACTCTAGAATTAGACATTTTCGTGCTTCTCTCAGAATTTTTTTTTTGTTTTTCCTCATTAGATACTTGTGATATTTCTTCTGGTCAAGGCATTTGGGTTTTATACTCTGTTGTATGACTTTGTTGATATCTAAAATAAACCTGTTTAATCTAGGATTTTATTGTGAACAGTTGTGCTTCTTATCCAAAAAAGGATTACATTGATTTCTGTTGGGTAAAATCAGACAACTGATAGGAATTGATAACTGGAAATAGGCTTTTTATTATTATTTTTATTACTTTTATTCAGTTGCTGTGTATAAAACAATACAGGAAGTCAACACAAAAGAGAAAGGTTTTCCCATAATTGACATCCCTTTTTAAAACAGCTGCTGATGCATCTTATTAACCTGGGTAATATACAGAGTAAAACCAAACTAAGAAGGACCTTTTAATCAGGCTAAATTAAACAGACCAAATTACATTCACCTCTGGAACAATTTTTTATTTAGATTTTGTGCAGTTGATTGTTACTTTTGAAGTCATCCTGTCTGTGACAAGTTGGTACCTACCCACTGAATGAAAGTGTTGGGTTTAAATTTCTGTTTCAAGCTTTGAAGTTACCGAGGGAGGAAGAATTCTCAATTTCTTGAAGAATGCCTCAGGGTTGTCCCAGCGTTTGCACATGTACTTGTTGTTCTTTTCATCTGCACAGGGTAGCTAACAGATGGAAATTCACCAATGTACTTCAAAGTAGTATCAGATAATGATTTAATGTTTCAGCAAAGCTTATAATATTACAAACATTTTTTTAATTTAAAGAACTGTTAGGAACTTGAGTGGTTCTCTAGTTTAGACTGGTACTTTTCTGTGCAGATTATGTTTTTTCTTCACTAAAAAACCAGGGAGGTTTGGTGATGTGCCTTCAGCCTAGAAAACACACTGTGCTCCCCTGCCATCTCTGCCTTCTGTCACCTTCTCCAGTTCTGAACTTCCCAGTCCCACATTTCCTTTCATCTGCTGTGTGAAAACCAGAAGAGGCAGATGTGCATGTACTTGTTCATTCACTGCTCACCTGGCTGGCAGGGTACCCTCATCTGCCTTTCCTCCTGAGTGTCCTCATTGCCTCCCCCAGAGCTCTCCTGGCACACGGGGTTGTTGGGAATGTGGATGTTTCATGTTTACAAACATGGACTGGCAGTGTGTTCAGTGGGTGCCTTTGCCAGCTGCTGAATTCAGTGTAAGAACATGAATACAAGGGTCACTGACTGCCAACACAGATACTGAATATTAAATCAGTCACAGTTTCCCAGTTTCTCCAGGACTGGGTGGTGAGGGAACCTCATTGGAGTCCCCAGTTTGGCCCCACTGAGAGCAGTGTGTGTGCAGCAGGTGATGGGTGTGTGTCTCCAATGAGATTACCAGAGATTAGAGAACCAGACAGAGCAGACTTTCAAACATAATCTGTTTAACAGCTTATTCCACTTTTCCCCTTCATTTATCCCATCTGTCTGTTTGCTGAGTAATGTAGATCCCTGCTCAGGTGGACTGTAGGAATACTTTCCATTAGATGCATTAACAGATTGGCAGAGGTTACCTCCTATGATGTATCTGTAATTATATTGGCTACTTAATAATAATTAATTTAGCCTGGTAAAGAAACATTTTTTATCATGAAAAAATGAAGTTAAGCTTTAGAAATAAGGTTTTACAACATGTCAAATACAATACTATCCTAATTTAAATTGCCCAAAACAAGGCTGTCCAGGGCTAAACTGGGTAGTGTGAGCTGCTTTCTGCACCCAGATTATTCCCAGCGATGATAAAGTGAAAAACTCCATCCATGGGACAGCTGGTGCAATGTAGGTCAGCTGAGTCACCTTCTTCAGGTGCCTGTCTTCTCTGGAAAAGGATCCAATTATGCCAAGCTTAGACTTAAATGCCTGACTGGCAGTGCCTAATTTTAGGACAGGTTTCTAGCTGAGTCTTTTAATTGGCAGCAGCATTGTCCAGTTGTTGCTATTCCAGGGACGTTTCATGTTGAGGCCACTCACGCTGCTGAGAGTCTTTGTTCCTGATCATTGATGAAGAAAGTGGTGACTGATGTGTTTAGAAAGAAAAGGTCGCAGGCCTTTTTTTTGAGCATCTGTGATGAAAACCGCTGCTGGCAGTTCCTTCTGCAGGAACATCTGGAAATGCAAGTTCATGTTGTGGGGTAGCTTGGGTTTCTCAAAGCTGCGGCTGAAATTTGTAACTTCTTGTAATTAATTTTTGTGGAATAACTCAAGTGTTAACTCTGCAGCAAAGTGAAAACGGCAGTGAAACGTGCATATGTAAATTCCTATGTAAAACGATGCGTAGAAAACGTATTTAACTTTCTTCTATTTATTTTTCTTCTGCCTGAAATCCCAGAAATGTTGCAGTCTCTGGCACAGCGTCCAGCTCCAGCAAATACTAATCGGGAGCGGCGGCCTCGTTACCAGCATCCGAAGGGAGCACCTAATGCAGATCTAATCTTTAAAACCGGTGGGAGGTAGGACAATCTTCCTTTAAATGTGGTCATTCTGGTTCTAGGCAAGTAATTACCTGCATAATTGAAAACAGATAATGATCTCTGTAGCGAGTGCTTGGGCAGTTGTTTCCATTCTAAAGCATTCTCTTAAAAGCCAAGCAGTGTTTTGTGCTTCTAACAGTGTCTGTACCTCCGTGAAAGTTTGGAAGCCAGAAGATTATTTTCCAGTTGTGAAATGGCTACTAGAATCTGAGCCTCTTTTTGTAGGGGAAAAGATGCAAGTCTGCTTTCTCCATGAGAGAGGGAGAGGACTTTTTTTTTTTTTAAGTATCTGCAGAAATTCTCACTATGCTCTTTCTGTGAGGTGAATTTGGTAGCTATTCCTGTGCATTTGATGCCCTGAATGGAAAGTAAATATGGTAAAGGTGGGGAAGATGGAGAGGAACTTTCAATTTATGGTGTGCAAGAGTGTACCAAAACCAGCATTAAGGTGAAAAGAGTCATTCCTGATAGCTTAATAGCTGTTGTGAGGCTTTAGTATGTGTCTTTTCTCACATATTAGCTCAGCAGCATACATCTGAGTAGCCAGAGTTTCTGGTGAAATGCAGACTTACTTTCATGTTTCTCTTTGCAAGTTAATTTTGGAGGTGGATTGATGGGAGCAGCAGCTGGGAAGGGACAGTTTACCTCCTAATGGATCTGTCTTTGTAAACTGAAAATAAGTTAATGTAATGTACTATTTCTGTGTTACAGTAGCATTTCCAACTTCTTCATGGCACATATTTATGATCATTTGATAATGTCCTGATGATCACTCACTCCACTGAGATCTCATACAGTCACTGCTTATACAAAAAAAAAATTAAGTTTGCAGTTTAAAATAAATGTTTTTAAAAAACAAACCAGGTATAACTCAATACAGTCAGCAGTGCTTTCTATTTAGCTTTTTCATATCACTGTGACCTGATGCTGTTTAGGAATACAGTGTTCAGGTTCTCTGAATTGCCACAGTACTTGCAGGTGTTTCATGAACAGCTGCAGCCTTCTGTTCTTTCAGGCATGAGCTGCATGCTGCAGTTATTCTTTAAATACAACAGCCAGACCAGTAGCTGTGATATCTGTAGATTTCTTTTAAATTATTTTCTTTAGAAAACTTTCTATATTCTGATGTTGTAGGGAAAATGTAGGACTTCACTGTGAAGTAGGTCAGACGTTACCCAGCAAACAGTTTGAGCAGTGTTTGCTTATTCAAGTGCCATGCACTTGAAGTTCTGATGTAGTCTTGTTTTATGGAGTTTACTCTTTGTTCCTTGCAATCCATAAGCTCCTTGGAACAGAGACCAGGAAGTTTGTTTGAGCAGGTATATTTTATTTATTGTGTACTGCAGTGCCTGGCAGTCATGCACCAGCTGAGCCACCTCAGCCTGCAGTAAGGGACCAGTACTTTTCCTAACTCCCTTTATTTATTGGAGACTGTGGGTCCATCAATGGCTTCCCACTGGCACAGATTGTCTCTTGCCTACATTCTAAGAGCCTCTGATTTGTAGGATATATTGAAAATTGTCTTCTGACTTGCAAGGTTGCACTGCAGTCTGTGTCCAGAGCCCCCCCATACTTTGTTTAAAAGTTACCCAGTGGATTCTGAGGATACTGGAGGATCTCACTGAGCAGATAGGAACTGAGCTCTCAATTTTAATATCTGTATAGAGAGGGTTTCACATTCCTACCTGGTAGAACCAGTGGTGTAACACAGATGTTATCACTTCCCTAAGGACCCTGTGTTGTGTTTTTGCTGCTGCTTTGTACATGAACACAACTGAAATCTTATTTCCGTGCAAAATAACTCAAACTTACTGAAAATAATTGTTTGCTGCTTTCTTTAAGGTATACAACTTTTTATTTTAAATTTTAAAAATTCTTGAGGTTAGGGATAATCTAAGCAAATAAATCTGGTTGATTCCACTGTAATGTACAATGTGACAGGTTCTCATAGCTGAAGTAGGAATGAGGCCTTTCTTGCATTTCAGGGAGTACTGAGAGCAGAGAAATTGATTTGTTGTTTTTACCTTTGCTTTTGTGTTGCTAAACGTGCCATAAGCACTGTGTTTCACCTTTTAGGAAGTTAAATCCAAATCTACCTATTAGAACAGTTCATTTCAGAAATTAATGAAGGTAGCATTGGCTTCTTCAATATGTTTTTGGCCTGGAACAACTGGATCTCACTAAGCAATTAGCTCTCTATAATTTGTTTAAAAAGAGAAATCATCTGCAGTTTTTACTTTATTTCTCCTCTCTTAATGTCCTTGTTCTGTACTAAAGTAAATGCAGTGAGATGTACAAGCTTTGTCAGATTTCTTATTATTAGGTGTGTGCAAAATACTGGATCAAGAATTGGAGTTTATTCCTGTTTGTTTGGAATTGCCTGCTTGTATTGCCTCAGGTTTTGAGACCTGCTGATCCTGAAAGGAGGAGATTCTTTCTGGGACTTGTACATTTAAGGCTGACTGGCCTTAAAGATAATTTACTGTGACTCCATTAAAAGTAAGGTTCCTTGATTTGCTTCAGTAGAACTGGGAAGAAAACAATTTTCTCTCTTGCCTCCAGTTCTGTAATATTTGTGTGTTAAGAGAGGCCTTTGGCACTCATGCTATTAAACTACTACTTCAAGAAACACAAAATTTACTAAAACAAATTTTTTTTGGTGATGGGATGATCATAAAAATAGACTTCTACCATTATGAACAGCTTCTTAAAATACAAAGTGGTTTTCCTTTGTTTAAGAGGTTTGAGAACCATTAAATGGCTTGGTTTTAAAAGTGAAATAAAAATAACCACATTATGTAAAATCATTTTAAAAACATTGATTACCGTGAAAGTCAAATTTCTCCCTGCAATTCTTCTCCCTGCAATTCTTCTGTTGCGAAGCAGGGCCTTACCAGGGATTTTATCTTATTAAACTTCTCCTTATTAAAAGAAGTAGCCTCAAAATTTGTTGCTGTTTTGAAAGTACAGTATAGGGCCTGCCTGTGTCCATAATTCCCCTGGGGATGCAGGTATAGGCTGGTAAACCAAATCATATTCAAGTTAAATGGTGATCTCAGGTCTCCTGTTTACATCTGACTTATTTCTCTTTAACCCATTTAATAAAGGAAAATGAAGCATAACAGGATGCTGGAATTTTATTAGCTAAATATTCTCATCATAAAGAATATTGCATTAATGCTGAAAAAGTCAGAGTTTGGATAATAAGGAGAAATGTGAATTTAACATGATTTCCTGTTTCAGCTACTGGACCAACACAATTCATACATCACTTGTCACGAATTTGGTGCATTGACAATGCTGCTTTATAAAGCTTTGAATTCACTTCTTACTGAGATGAGCCTTTCAAACACAGCCAAGAAATTCCAAACCCCTTTTCAGCTGTTTCATGGGAGGGAAGCAAAGGGAGGAATATGGGAGGAGGGCTCCAAATCCTGCAGCTGCTGCTGGTGGACTGCACTGGGGCTGAACAAAAAAGAATAGAAAAGCCTCAGGTGCTTGCCTTGGCAGGATGGTGCTTGTTGAGCTCTGCAGGCTGGGTGTGAGTCTAACCCAGACAGCAAAGCTGGAGAGACACCTGATCACACTTCAGTTTAGAGAGAACAGAAGGCAAAATTGTATTTATAAGCCATGCACAGTTAGACTCCTGTGTTTGAAAAGGTTCTTTCAATATAAATAATAACAACCACCTACCAAAACCCCCTGCAGCTTTGTGGCCCTCTGGAAACCAGCTACCAATCCCCAAAACACCTCCCTGCTCCCAACTGTTGTACACACTGACTTGGATTGCACTTTGTCAGAGCTTTTTATTTTTTTTTGGATAGGTGAGAATATAAAATAACTTGCAGAAGTTAAGATTCTCTTACTTAGGTGAGTCCAGCTTCAGTGGTTTATTTGAATTTTGATGTTCACAGCATGGAATGTGGTAAGTCAGATGTGATAGATTTTTATGGGCACCTTGGTGTCTTCTGTTGCTTGCTTGTGGTTTGGGTGATTAGGGGAGAGAGAGAGAACAAAGAGCATGGAAGCTGAGATTAGTTGAGAAAAGCAGAGAGTGAACTGGGAGAGGAGGTATTTGGAGCTGGAAGTTTGTGAACAGATTTGTGAAGAAATGCAGTACTGCAGAAATGCAGAGTTGTGGATTGGAGGACACGAGGGGATTAGGGATAAGTGTGAAATCCAACTTCAAAGGTCTCACATGTCAAGAAATAAAGAGATTTTTGTGATCTTGTGATGTCAGCAACATGCAGAAAGGAGTTGATTATTGATATTCTCCTGGGCACTTCTCAGTTTAAGCTGTAAAGTTGTGTCCTGCTGACTGAGCTCTCCCAGCTTCACCCGTGCCCTGGCTTTGTGATGATTTCTGTGATGTTTGTGTGTTTTCATGGCTTCCAGTTTTCTGCTCCAGCCGAGGTTTGTTGCAGAGGTTCTGTGTGTTTCCCTGTCTCAGGCAGGCAGCGTTAATGCTCAGCAGAGGCGTGAGAAGCCAACTGTGTGAATTTCATAGAAATTAATAACTGTGTCAGTGGCAGCAAGGGGAGTGTGGGAGGAGACTGCAAAGAATTGATTCATTTTACACACAGAGCTCGAGATGGTTTTAATTACATCTGTGTACTGAGTTTGACCTTGCCAAATACAGCTTTGGATCAAGTGTACTAGGTCAGATGCAATCTTGGTTATAACATTTTGCGAAAAGCTACTACTGCTATTTTTGACAGCAGCACGTTGCTGGAATCCCCTGAATCAGGGATCTGCCTCCAGCATGTGCTGGTAGCTGCTGGTCTGGGTGAGAGTCATCTTGGCCAAGCTGGAGATATGCAGCCAGTGTCTTTTTCTTTCCCTCTCCATCAGCAGTAGAATTGTTTTTGAGGGGAGATGGAGAGTTAAGAACATGATCCTGCAATTCAGTCATGTCTGCTCTTGGTTATAACATTTTGCAAGTGAAATGTCAGTCTACTAAATAAATAAAAAAGTTCTTCCCTATTGAAAGCACATAGCCAGTGTTTGGATGTTGAGTGTGCCACAAAGAATGGGAATATTACATTATGTAACTCTAAAAGGTGGCTAAAAACAAATAATAGAAGCAGTGCTGCAGTGAGTTCTAATGATGCATCAGCTCGGGACTTCCTGGCAAAAATACACAGCATTTTTATATAAACAAATACTGGATGTTAGGACAAAGCAACACATACAAATACAAAGTTACTGTGAAAGCTTCATCTGGTACAAGAGATGCAGAAGTTACTGTGTCGAGTTAACATATCTGTAACATTTTTCTTGCAAGCTCTTCAGTAAAAACCAGGTTTAGATCAAATGATTGTTCAACAAACACTGGAGAATTATGCACTGATGTATAAAGAAACATGAACTGTTGTGTTTACATGGTAAAAAGCCTGGGTGTGTAGCCCTGAAGCTTTCTTGGATTTGTAAATGTTGAAGTTTTATTTTGCTATTGTTAATTTTAATTTGCAGCCTAAGATCAGCTGTAACTGCATCGTGCTGGTTAGTGACACTGGGGTGGCCTTACTCCTGCATTGCCCTGCTCTTGTTGAATCCTCTGCCTACAGACTGGTGTCATTCTTCAATGCATTTCTATGTTCTTAAGAGATTTAAATGTCACTTTTTGTGGGTAGGGATGTGTTTCATGAACAAGGATGGTGGAAGATTTAAATGCACCTATTGACTCAAAAAGGTTCTAACCAATAATTTGCCTATAGAAAGCCCTTTGTGTAACATTTCTGCAGAACTTCTAAGCATTAAGAAACCGCACAGAAAGATGAAAACTATTTACAGTAACTCATTTTTTCAGCAAATTCACATCTGTGTTTCAGTAGTTCAGCATCTCACCTGGGATGATAAGCTGCAGATTACCCCCCTGCTTTTGTCTGGTGTGGCCTTTTGAAATGGTTGTGCAGAAAAGAGCAATATGTAACTTTCTGTTAGAGGGTGAAAGAGTATCAGAAGGAGGGCAGCTGCTTTTGGGGCCGCTCAGCCAGGCAGTTGTGGGCAGCTCAGCCTGATGTGATTCCTCTCTCCGCTCTTCCCGCAGGAGACGTTGATCCAGCCGCCAGTGTCATTTCATTAGGTCCTGTATCTCTGGTGTTGTGGAGTCCTCCAGCGATTAAACGAGAGCAGTGGACACATCTCAGCATGTCAGTCTAGAGCGTTCAGAACCGAAACCTGGGACAGGCTGGGGCCGTGGGGCACGAAGAGCAGCCTCCCCTCTCCCCCCCCACCCCCCCCAAAAATGCTTTTTGTTACGGGAACCGCGTTGAGGGTCGATCTTCTCTTAGGAGCAGAAGCGAGCGAGCGAGACGGGGAGCTTGACCTGCGAGCAGCCCGCGGAGAGCCGGGAGCAGCCGGGAGTTGGGACCGTGGCGCTGGAACGGGAACGGCCCTGGGCGGCTCAGCCTGCAGGGAAATAAAGCTCTGAACTCGCCACAAGTTAACCTTGTCTCCCACTCGAGCGCTTGGTGTTGGAAGGACGTTCTTTGGGGGCTGCAAATCTACAGTAGAAAAACATAGAGCAAACGGCAAAATGCAGAAGAGAAGCCCGCCGAGTAGGAAAACTTCTCAAACGCTCCTCAGCCAGGATGTTCTTGGTTAAGGAAGAGCCTTTTGCTGCCAGATGTGCCAGAAAGGGGGTGGGGAGGGGTGAAAAGCTGAAGAGCCAAGGAGGTAAAATGTCTGTTAAGGTTTAAAATAGAAAGTGAAGTTGATGAACACGGGGTGTTGACTCGTACTGCTTGGAACAGCCTGACACCAGCCTAAGGACAGGGATATAGTTGAGCCCATTGTATGTATCATTGAAAACCAAAACGTGCCAGTCAGCATAACAGGAGGATGTCAAGGAGTGGATCCAAATATTTTGTTGATCTTCATGGGTTGATAAGCCTCTGTGTCTATTGAAACAAACAAAAATTAAAAAAAAAAAAAAAGATTTAAGTCTGGAAACAAGTAGGATTTTTTTTTTTTTTCCAAGTAGAAATGAGGTTTCTTGGTCTGTTTCTGACAATCTGTTATTTATTAGCGTAGGGTTTTGTTTGCTTTCAGGTAGAGGTAGTTCATTGAGTTAAAGAGCCCATCTGTATGTTACTACTAATTCTTTTTTTCTAGCTCTTTTAAAATCCTTTTTACCACTGGTTTTGGTTTCTGCATGTAGGAAGGGAGACTTGTAAAATTGTAACATTTCATACAGAAATGCCGCCCGATCTTCACCAGCTTCAGAAATCTGACCTTTGCCAATGCTGCAATAAAGTGTTGTAATTTAGAGTCTGTGTCTGCCTCTTGACATTCACTTTGTTCTTTGGAAATGATGTTTTGAAGGATTTGTGGTGTATTGTGGGCTGTAGTTTGCACAGGAATTCCAGGTCTTTGATTCAAGTCTTACTTGATTTTTTTCATACTGTTTTCTTTCCATATGAAATTCATGGGTACATTTATTAATCACATTTGTAACTCTGAGCTCCTCCAGGAATCTCTCCTACACCAATGTGATCATATCCACTGGTCAGATGTAATTTCCACTTCCCCAAAGAACACTGCCTACCAATTCCTAATAGCAAATTAAGCATCTAATTGAGGTTCAGACTAGAGTCAGCTTCCTTTTCTCAACATGTTGCTTAGCTTCAAAAGAATTTAATTTATCCAGATTGAGTAACTGCATAAAAATAAAATATTAGCTCTGTTTTATATGTGTCAATCCAATGCCTTGGAGGGAATTGGGATCAATGGAAATGTTTTTACGAAATTATTTGCTAAAAATAGTGTAGGGTCAGCTGGGGATTTTCTTGACTTCAGGTTGAAATCAAAAACCAGTTCAGTGAAACCTTCTGAAGTGTAATTTTAAAATTAATTATTCTAATGCTATGCCAAATAAAAACCTCAAAGATCATTGTGAGTGAAATAATCAGGGTTGAATGTACAGGGACAAACCTTTTAGCAGGGCCTGTTGCAGTAGGACAAGGAGTGATGGTTGTAGGCTAAAAGAGGGCTGACCTAAACTAGATATAAGGAAATTTTTACAGTGAGAGTGATGAAACACTGGCAGATTTCCCACAGAGCTGGTAGATGCCTCATCCCTGGAAACGTGCAGGATTTCAGCCTGATGTATTTGAAACTCCCTGCTCATTGCAGGGGTGTTGAACTGGGGCACTTTTAGCTCCCCTTCCAACCCAAACTATTCCATGATACACAGAAGGAAACTCCAGTTTGCATCCACTTTATTCCTTGCCTTCCCATGTGCTGACCCCACATCTCGTGGTGTGGCTGGATGCTGGTCCTGCTGCTTGCACAGCCCTTTCACCACCTGATCCATGTGCAGGTTCTGCAGGGATTGCAGGGCTCCCTCTCACATCTTTAGAATCCTTTGCCTTTAGAGGGGGTTTAATTAAAATTGTTGGGTGTGCAGTCTGGCATTGATCCTGAATGAGGAATAGTCTCTATTTTGGTCTGTGTCTGTCACCTATGAATATTGCTGCTTTACCCAGATTACATGTTCATTTTAATTAATGAAATTATGTTTAATGTCATTGCTTCTCTTTCCCTGCAGTGCAGTGACACCCATGGCTGTGCCTGGTCACTGGGGAAGTCATCCCAAATTCAGCCTGTGGCACTGCTGGATGGGGCAGAGGATGTTCCCTGGGAGCCTTGCTCATGGGATGCTGGTTGAAGGGGCCCTTGCAATGAGTGTTCTGCAGGAGTGTTCCCAGCCCTGCAAGGAAGGAGTTAAGTCTAGGAAAACACAGAAATGAAGGAGAAGCTGTTTTATGTCCTTGATTACGCAAAAGATTTCTGTTATCTTATCGTTCTGTGGAAGGAATTTGGGCTCGAGTCAAGCCTTGGCATTCAGAGTTGTCTTCACTGATGTCAGGCTCCTCCAGCAGACAAAGTGTGCTGTACTCAACAACTGTGCCTCAGTTTTTGATGGTAACTTCTCAGATCTCTCAAGCCTCCAAAGCTCAAGGCAGGGACTTGGGGAAATCTTGGACTTGGAAAGTCCTTCCCATCACAGGACACAGGTTTGTGACCACCTGAGGACCCTGAATGTGCCTGAGTCCACGTGAGCTGATGGGTCTGAGAACATCCCAGGCTCCTGGGAGGGGGCTCTGAGCAACCTGGTCTGCTGGAAGGGCTCCCTGCCCATGGCAGGGGGTGGAGCTGGATGAGCTTTAAGGTCCCTTCCACCCCAAACCACTCCATGATTAATGGTGCATCACTTGAAAGCCTATTGGAGCTGAGGTGCTCTGTTGGCCCTTGCTCTAGGATGGAGCCAGGGTGTCTGGGAAGCTCTGAAATTGGAATTTGACCCAGGAATGTCAGTACTTGCAGGCACCACCTTGAACTCCAGCTGATGCTATGGGGAATCTTTCTCTATCCACAATGATGTAATGTGATAAAAAAGGCATAAATCTTTTTTTCATGAATTGCTGAGTTTGCAGACTGGCTGTAATCTCAGTTTCCCAGGCCTTCAGCATAAGAAATCTCCTGGGCTGTTTTTGTTATGTAGGTACAAATATAAAGCACATCCATAAAGCACGTGTGACACAGCACACACAATTTTGTGTATATTCAGGCTTAGAAAACCACCTCTGTTGTGGAGTCTGCCTGTTTTCCTCAAGCTCAGCATTTTTCCTTTGGCTGTTCCAGCAAAGCAGTCCCTGTGTGCTTGGCAGGGCAGCAGGATGGGCTGTGAGGAGCTGCTGTGTCCAGCTCAGGCACTGTGTCCTCACCAGGTTGAGTGAATGTTTTCAAAACCACTCCATCCATAATGAAGCCACGAGCCTGCTGTTGCCTCTGATAAACACATCAATTTTTCCCTCATTTTTTCCCTTCTTTGAGCTTCATCATTAATTTGCTCCATGTTGAGGTTTTCCCCAGCCATGCACTCTTCTGCCCTGCTGAAGGTGCTCCTCTGAGGTGACACTTTGCTCTCTCAGAGCTCCACTATAAATAGGGTTTTTTCCAGCTACTCCTAAGGAAATCCCAGTGTATTGGGAATAGGAAACTATTTGAGCAGGAATCAAACAAATGAGCAAATGGCAAAATATTTACTTGCATTGTTTGAACTATAAACTTTGCTTTTAAGTTACAATCGGGGTGTGATTGTGCCCTTAAAACACTTGGTGTTTATGATTCTTGGGAGAAGTGCAAACAGTGTTCTGTAAGAAAGCCTCTCTCCCTCCTTCCTTCCTTCCCTCCATTACCTGGATCCAAGCTGCCAGGCAAATAAAAAAATGGTTGAGACACTTAAAGAGGAGGAAGACATTTAGCTATTGCTAATGTTTATTTGTTCTTTGACATTTACCTGCAGGAAGAAAGTTTCTGTTGTGCAGGGGATAAAGGAGAGTGACATTTGCTGCTGAGAACGAGTCATAGTCGACAGCCTAAGAGCTTGAAAACTTTGCTGTATTTACCCCTTCATTGTTTTGGGGGTGTTTTTTAAAATTTTTTAAGTTATTTACACTATATATATTATATACACATGCTCACACATCTATCTGTTCACGGTGAACTGCAGATCAGAAGCTCTCTCCTGGGAAGCAAGATTGGAATGTATCAGTGAGGCTTTCACACCCACCTGGAGGGAGCTTTGGGCTCGCTGCTGTATTCATCCCAAACTGAATTGCTACAAGTTGCTGGAAGTTGCCTCCCTGGAAGTGAAGATAACCAAGTCATGAGAGGGAGCTCAGAGGCAGCTTTGGCTGTTCTTATCTCTGCTCTGAGCAGCTTTTCAAGTGGTGATGGGAGCTCTGGCTTCCTCCTTGGGCTCAGGGCAGGAAGAGCCTTTTCCTGGGAGGAAGACACAGCTTCAGCCCACTTCTCTCCGGGAATCCAGCTGAGCTGTTCCTGGAGGCAGCAGTTCCTCATCCTTCTGTGCCAGACTTCTTTTCCAGTAGAAAGATGGACACAGCAGCAGGACTTACACAGTCTAAACTCTCCTACTGAAATGCCTGAGAGGGGTAAATAAGTTTATGATTCAGGTTGGTCCCAAATCCCATACCCATGAAAACCAGGGGTTTATTGTTGGCTGTGGCTTAGCTAACATAAAATCAGAGCAGCTTTTGGGTTCAGAGGAGGCCTCACTGTTGCTGCAGGGTGACAAAACTGCAGAGAAAAGTCTCTGCTCTTGGTGTGGCCAGCACAGAGCCGAGGGCTTTGTTACAGGATGCACCAGGAATTGCACACAGTGCCCATTTCCTGGGCTTGAGCTCACTGGAAAACTCATGCCATAAATAAAAATTAAACCTGATCAGGCAAACTAAAATCCATTTAGAAGGCAGGAAATGTTCCACAGTAATGAAGTTTGTGTCGTGAAGCCTGAAGACCCTGTGGATCCTCTGCTCTTGTGCAGGGCTGGATATTAGAAATGTACTGACAACTGTTTCCTAATAGATGTTTAAGTATGAAGAAATAGTCTCCCCTCCTGCCACAACAGCTTGTAAGGACATTGTTTTCCTTCTGGTCTCATTCCACCCTCTGAGCATCAGTACAATGTGTGGCTTTATCTTCATTAATCAGAGGATGAACATCTCCTGGGATGTGTGAGTCTGAGCTCCCAGGCTCTTGGATTTTCTCCTGGGCTGGCAAGGGAATGGTACCAAAGGGGCAGGTGTGGTGGTGGGAGAGGAAGGGTGATTCAGGATTACTCCATAAGCCTGGAAACCTGAAGGTTAAGCTCATCTCTGCTCTTTTTCCTTGCCTTAACGTCATTGCCCTTGTTTCTCAGCTGGGAAATGCAGCCCTTCCTTGTGGGAATGGATAAGCAAGCAGAGAACAGATAAAAAAATTACACAATTTTCTGATGGTGACAATAACAGAACTCAGGGAGCTAAGAGCTTCCTTTGAAATTATGGGAAAAAATACATCACGAACATTTGAGGGTGAAGTTGACCTCCCCAGCCCTGTGAGGAAATGAGCAATCCATCCTAACAGAGAGCTCCGAGGCTGAATCAGGCAGGGAAGGGACTTGCACGGGAAGCCCCGGCCAGCGGTGAGAGGGCGATGCTGTGACAGCTGCCCTGGGCACGGCTTGGGCTGTGGGGGGACACACAGAGGATGCTGCCACAGCTGCACGGAGCTGCTGAATCCCTCCCGGGCTGAACAAAGCCTGGCTCAAGGGACCTGCCAGGGCTCTGTGTGGGGCTTTGGCAGGGAGGGAGGGTCACTGGGAGGGGGCTGTGCACTCACTGGGAGAGCAGGACGTGGGTTGTGCATCACCTCAGAAAGAGCAGCGTGGGGGTCAGCAGTAACCACTGAAGCAGCTTGGCTGGTGTCTGGGTGAAACTTCCCTCCCTGTGCCCAGATGCTTTTCCAGTGACTCCTGTAATCTTCCATTTGCAAGGCAGGAAAGGGAGAGGAAGGATGTCCTGGCTCCTCTGCTCCAGCGGATTCACTGTTCCGTGGGATGAAAAGCACTGCTGAGCTGCACTTCCCACCCCCACCTGCTCCAGGTGCCTCCGAGCTCCACACGGGGCTGACAGCAAACAAATCAGGGGAGCTGTGCAATAGATAAGGTGAGACAAGCCCTCCCTGTGGCCCTGCAGGTGCCAGTGCTCAGGTGGCTGCTGGGGCACGTGGCAGGGCCTGGGTTAGGGGGTGGACGCTGACCTGGGCGCAGCAACCGCGGGAGCACCGAGGCCAAAATCCCTGACACACCTGGAGCAGCAGCACAGGCTCTGGGAATGGGAGCTGCTCCCTGACTGCGTGGTCAAGCAAAAGGTTTTATGTATTTATTTTCTTTTAAATTCAAACCTTTGACATT